>JAHPZR010000064.1:7500-10281 GCA_019787425.1 Platygyra sinensis | reverse complement strand
CTTTTTCAGTGTGCCTGCGATTGTGTCGGGAACTTCAATATTTGAAGCGGAATAAATAATCTGTGAGATACCTAGAGTTTTGGTTATCAAGACTCTACCAAATAGCGTGAGGCTTCTAGCACTCCACATGTCCAGTTTTGTTTGTAGCTTTCTTAATTTCAAGCTAAAGTTAAGATCATCATTGCCTTTTTTGTCGTACGAGAAGTGTACTCCAAGGATCTTGACAGGGGTGTGCATCCACTTCATGTCCAAGGGGTTGGTTTTATTGTTAGCCCACTTTCCAAGCCAAATCGCCTTTGTTTTTTTCATGTTTAGCCTTAGACCAGCTATCCTACCGAAGTTATTGACTAAATTTAAAGCTTTTTCAACTGAAATTAAGTCGGCACAAAAAAGATTCGTGTCGTCTGCGAATTGTGACAGTTTTATTTCTTTGCCAAACAGATTAATTCCCTTGACGCCCGAGTCGTGACGTATTTTAATAGACATCAATTCAGCTGAGAGGATAAACAGAAACGGTGAGAGAGGACAACCTTGCCTCACACCTTTCGACGGCTTAAACCAATTCGTCGTGTACCCATTATTCAATACAGCGCTCTCAATGTTGTATAGAATGTACTATCCAACGTTTTATGCTGCTACCAAAATTAAAAGCATCTTAGATTCTCATAATTCGAGAGAGTCGTAAGCTTTTCGAAAATCAAGAGCTACTAGAATGCCAGGAATTTTTTGCTCTTTTGTAAAGTCTAGAACATCGCTAATAAGTCTTATGTTTTCCCCAATGTAGCGCCCTTTTACAAAGCCTGTTTGGTCTGGGTGTATTAAGCTCGGTAAAACCGTTTCTAATCTTTTAGCTATTGCTTTCGCAGCAATTTTTAGATCAACATTCAGTAGGGTTATCGGCCTCCAGTTTTGTAGATCGAGTAAAGAACCGTCTTCCTTTGGTAATAAAGTAATAATGCCCCTTCTTTGCGAGATGGTAAGTTCGTTTTCCTCGTAGGCCTCGTTTAAGCACGCCAGAAGGTTTTCACTGAGTAGATCGTAGAATAATTTATAGAATTCCACAGTGAATCCGTCTTCACCTGGCGACTTATCATTTTGGAAGGATTCCAGTACGTTTTTACACTCTTCATAGCTTAGGGGACCTTCCAAGTTATCCCTATCTTCATCTGAAAGTTTTGGGATTTGCAGATGCTGTATAAATTCATCGTATTCATCTTGAGAGAAAGTTTTCACCGATGTGTACAAGTCTCTAAAATAAGCTTCGATTTGGTCGAGGACTTGTTTATCGTTGGTCGTAGTGGTTTCATCTTCTAAGCGAAGTTCCCTAATGGTCTTTTTGTTATAATTACTTTTTTCCAAATTGAAGAAGTATTTTGTTGGACGTTCACCCTGTTCAACCCAACGACATTTCGCTCTGAACATCGCTTGCTTCCCTTTATTTTCGTACAAAGACTGAAGTTCGGATTTAAAGTTGTCGTAGCGTAGCAAGAGTTGATTAATATCCGGCGAGAAAAAGTTATTGCATATAGTGTCGTCTAACTGCTCGAGCTGCCGTCTTATTTCCTCTGCCCGATCTCTGGATTCTTTTGCTTTATATTTTGTATACAAGATAGTTGCATCAGTCCTAATTTCCATTTTGATTAGCTCCCACAGCAGGCCTTTGTTGGTTACTTGACGGTAATATTTTACAGTGTTTGAATAAGTTTCACGACACACTCTACGTATTCTTCATCTTTTAAAAGAGTGTTATTGAATTTCCAGAGTCCGGGTCCCCTTGGGCTTTCGGATGACCCAGACAAAGATATGTAAATTGCGTTATGATCGGGTGCAATTGATGGATAAATTTCTGTTTTCTCACACTTTTTGTTAGGTTTTTAGCCAAAAGAAAGTAGTCTATCCTTGATTTCATTCCTATTGCTTTTGACTCATACGTAAATTTACGTAACTTAGGGTGGCGTACTCTCTGGATGTCTATTAGATCGAACATATCCATTGTAGTTATTAACAAATTCCTGTAATTAGTTGGTACCCATATCTTTCCCCCAATTTTGTCTTTTTTTGACAACGTACAATTCCAATCACCTCCAACAATTAATGTTGACAGCTCTGTTTTGTCGATTATGCAGTTGTTCAGCTCTTGCATAAACTCAAGTTGATTTGTTTGGTTGTTTGGCGCGTACACGTTACAGAGTGATAATTTTTGGTAGCCAAAGGTAATCGTAATTAGCACTATTCTCCCTGACCTATTGCTATAACAATAATCCACCTGACAAGGGATAGTGGGGTTGATTAGAATGCAGACACCTTTGCTGTGGTTAGTACCATAGGAGAAAAATATCTCACCTCCCCATTCATTTTTCCAGATAATTTCGTCTTTCAGATCTGAGTAGGTTTCTTGAAGAAAATAGATATTTGCTTAAAATCTTTCAAGAATGAAAAAAACAACTCCTTGAATGAATGAATGAATGAATGAATGAATGTTTATTTGCCACACAGTTATATACATATTACAAATTAGAGTAACAGTAAAAAAGTCGTTTAAATGTAAGTAAAGAGGAATGAATTTTACTATAGCAATAACTGTGGCGAGGAGACCCCAAGAAACCACCAGGCTTATAAGAGGGGCCCCCTCATATGCCTATCATTAATCTAAATAATCTTACGCAATGCTTGTGCGGCATAACTAACTCAGTTTTTTTTTTAAAAAGAAACCCTAACATATTTTTCTTAAAGTTCAAATAGCTAGATGAATTAATAATTGATCCAGGAAGAGAGTTCCAG
>JAHPZR010000064.1:0-2500 GCA_019787425.1 Platygyra sinensis | reverse complement strand
TATATTATTATTGTTATTATTATTATTTATTTAATTTTTTTCTTTTTTTAATCTGTTGTAATATAAAGGCAAATAAATGATGATGATGATGACGACGACGACGACGATGATGATGATGATGATGATGATGATGATGATGATGATGATGATGATGATGAAGTATTTTGGATTGAACTCTCTTAAGTCCCCTTTCCTGCGTTGTTGATTCATAAATTTCTGTAAACATGGGAAACTGGTATGGAACTGCCACTGCGTCACAGTCAGTCACTATCTCCTGTATACTTGGACAGGGATGGCGAGTCCTTCGAGTTGCACACCAACCACTAGAAAACTTATGTACATTTCAGCCTCCATCGGTTTGGTTTCAGGAACAAGAAGCAATGGATTTTTTCTCATGCTTATTCCAACGGATTTCATGTCACAACAAAACTAGTTCTTTCACCTTGGTTGCAAGTAAAAGGAAGAGAAGGAAAAACTCTTTTAATCTTGCATTTTACCTACCTTAGTTTACCGTCCGCTTTACGATTCTGCGAGCGACAAAATGTCCGGTCCAAGAGAAAAGATTACTGATGAATTGTAAAATTTGAACAGAAGCCTGCTCTAAGACAAGATTAACCAGAAGACGGAAGCAGATGGCAAACTTGTAAATTGCATTACAAATTTATTCGAAGCCAATCAAAGGTGCCCGTTCATCACTCCCACGAACGCGTTTCACGAGCTTAATATGTCTAATATATTCTTAAACAACATGAGCCGTTAACTAGATGACAGGTTGAAAAAAGGAAAGTCTCAGAAAATAGAATTCTAAAGCTCACGGATGATAGAATACAGGAAACTCAATTCATTTCAAGGCTATTAAAAACAAAGGGACACTTTCTATTATTTCAAAAAGAGAAGGAAGAAAAACAAAGAGAAATGAGATTAAATATGCCCAGAGGTTCTCGTAACAAAATCCGAGAGAACTCGCGACAAAAATTCTCGACGAATATCACCTAAAAAACAAAGTTGACATAATTGACATATACTTAATGTGTGCGGATGTGACGATCGATTCCCACACTCTTAGTTGTCAGCCGGGCTTCTAAAATAAGTAATTAAACGGCAATATTTACAGAAGAAGTTTTAATTTAATCGGGCCGGATGCCTAAATCCTCGAATTTGATTGGCTAATCTGGCACACGTGACCGGTCCAGCTTTTTACGATACGGCCCACGGGCCGGATTTTTTCCCGCTTCCTGCACCACTGCCTAAATTTCGCTCCTAAATGTTAGCGGTAATCGGTAATCTTTTGCCTTTTTTACACATCCATCGACGATTAGTCACCATAAAGTTTATCTCCGGTCTCTTTAAAATGGCAAGGAAAGTCACTGTAAGTAAATTGAGTTGAGTGTTTTGAAGTTGTGAAAGTTTGCTTGGATGGTTGTTTGTAGCTTGGCGCTGTAATGGCGCTTAATCCTGTGTTCCCCTCGCCGTAGAATTTGAGTCAAATTCAGTCAAGTTTACGTTTCTGATCGTTGCAGTATTTAGGAGAATTTCTGTAGAATACACTTAACGAATTTCCTCGCTTTCTGCTATTCAATTTACGGTAGAAAAGTCTGATTTGAAGCGATTTTAAAAGTGACGACTGACAGACATTGTTTTTGTAGTAAAACTTCAAACTTCGCACGAAATTTCACATCGGAAAAACAATTTTGGAAAACTTAACTGGTTAAATAAATGCAACTAACATAAAGTAGTTCGAAAACTATATCTTCTTTAATACATCTTTCTTTGCCTACTATCTGAATTATTCGGCGCTCGTTGCCAAGATTTTTTGCAAATCGTTAGTAGACGGCGCGCAAGCCGATTCAATGACAAGAGTTGCGTAAACAAACCCATTAGTACTCTGTAAAACCAATTTACTGCGCCACGCCATGCATCGAGCGCGCGCGCTAAGTAATAAAATGAACAAATGATAAGGCAGATTGCCATTGCTACAGCTTTGCTTGGATTTAACGATCTTGGACGTTCGGTGACCCCTACTTTTCTTTTCAGAAATAGATTTAATTTACAATTATCTCCACCTTGTCCAAAAATGAACAAAAAATCAATGTGGGAAGTTAAAAAAATTTCAAGATTTCTGTCCACGGAACGTGGAATCCTGCCATCTTGCGGCTGCAAGGCGAGTGAAACTATGGACGCTCAATGCAGACTTGTTGTTTGAGGAACCTCACCAGTTAACTAAATTTGCTTAATAGGTCCATTTAAACTATATTTGGCAGAGAACATTTTTCTTCAAATCTCTAATTGCAATATTTTGGGACTTGCAGCCACTGTGGCCTTCTTCGCCAACGAAGCCCGATTTACACAGATTTAGGTGTTCTTCTGGGCATGTTCTATCCAAAACGAAGTCGGTGACCCCCCTTTTTTTACATTTCTGACATCACTAACTCATCATCTTTCAGTGGTAAAATTTTCAGAAAAAAATCAATGTTAGAAATTTTCGCGCCAACGTCCTTAA
>JAHPZR010000063.1:40000-42351 GCA_019787425.1 Platygyra sinensis | reverse complement strand
CCCCCCTTCCCGGGCACCACATCAAATCATTATGGTAACCATTAAGTGGATGCTGTTAACAGTTCAGCATTCTCCTGTCTGATTGACTTCTTCCTCTCAATATATTCACATTCCAGGAATATTTCAGGTGTTCATGGTTTTCTGAGTTTGACGGTGAGTTTGTAGTAACTCTACAGGTCTAATCCAGCATTATTGATGATGTATTGTGATAGGTATTACATTAAAGGGGAGCATAGAGGAAAATCAGAAGTGTTTGTTGAGAACCTCCCTGGATATCCAGACAACATTCGCCCAAGTACCTCTGGAGGGTACTGGGTTGGTATGTCAATGGTTTTTACAGAGTTTCATGATCTGTTGATGTTTGCATACCCCAGAGCCAGGAACTTCTTAGCTAAGGTAAGAATTACCAGTATGCTTTTTTATTAGCAGCTCATAATCTTACATCAGATATATATGTCTCCCATAAACTAATTTGCCTATGGACTGCTTCATCTGTCCAAGTTTTCCTCTAAAGAGCACAAGCCCTTGCTCTGCTTTTTACATGTATGTCATTTCATTGTTCCAGTAAATTAAAGGCATCTCCTGTAGCTACTTTTTCTTAAGTCATTAGCAATGAGGAAATTCTCTGGCTTTTACTACACAGAATTCTCTAGCAAAATTTCAATGGTCTGAGCTGCACCTGAGCAGACATACATGTAGATTATTTTCTCCTTTCCTGAGTTCTAATTTAAAACCCTGCTTTTTTTCTCAAGTTAATCTGAGTGAGAGTAGAAATTCTTGAAGTGTTAACTGAACCAGAGAAAAAGCCAGAATCAGAAAACACCTAGCTCCCACTCACATCTCTTCTTTATCTTTAGTAACCCTTTAAAAAAAGCTGTAACATGATGACATCAGTATGCATATTCTCAATACCATTCTCTCTACATTTCCTTAAGTGTAGATAAAGAGAATTTGATAAATGATTACCTGTAAGAGCTCCTGTTGCTGATCATTTCCTCTATTCTCTTAACCTTAACATGTGATCCAGGGGTGATATTGTAAAGAGAAATAAGATGATAGCAACACTCATGGGTGACCAACGCAAAATTTCTCCATACATTATCAATACAATATCAAGTAGACAGTAAGTGATGAGAATAAAGAAAAATATCCAGGAAAATTTGGTATTGGATCAATTTATAATCTTGTTATATAACGAGATCATAAATTGATCCAATACCAAATTTTCCTGACTAGCATCATAAGAATTGTAGAAAGATGTTTTCTCATCTAGTCATGAGCATGGCAGAAAGAAAAAATTCCGGGTCCCAAGGAGTAAATGAACCTGAGACCTTTGGATGCTCCGATGCTCTACCCCTGAGCCACAGAGACTCTATGGTGAGCAAGGCCTATTGCAAAATTCATATTTGACACGCATACTGCTAAGATTGGTAATTTCGGAAAGAACCGTTTAGCAGACAGTAAGGAGAATCACTAAAGAGATCTTGAGAGTGAAAGGAATTCCAATCTGGGTTATGTCTTTGTGGAAACCAATCATGGCTGCAATATTTTGGCAAAATGAATCATTTCTGATTTCTAGTTAATATTAATGTTACAGGTGTTTTACCTTCCATGGTTAGTAGACTTTGCGGGCCCAAATTATGGTCTCATACTGGAGTTAGACAGAAATGGTCGTATTACCAGAAGCTTCCATGACCCAGCTGGCAGTGTTGTTCCTGGTCATATCAGTGAGGTGTATGATGATGGTGACCAGCTATACCTGGGTAGCTATCAGTCTCCTTTCCTTGGTAAGCTAAGGTTGAAAGATTGATAAACAATGGCATCACAAAAATCTCCAAGTGAAACATTGACCCCTATTGGATCTCTACCTTTAGTAGGTACAAGTCTCCTTTCCTTAGCAGAGTGATGAATGAAGGCATAACAAAAATCTCGAAGTGGAATATATACCCTTATTGGAGTTCTACTTGAGTCTCCTTTTCTTCGGTAGACGTATGAAAAAATGTGGTGAACAAAGGTATCATAACAATCTCAGAGTGAAATATCAAGGAACTTAAGTGGACCACTAAAACAGCCAATCAGAACACAGAAGGGACCACGCTGCGTTCACCAGATTTTCCTTGCCAACATTATGCTCGTCATGAAGAAGAGTATTCGAGATCCAGTTACTAAAGGACAAATAAAGAAAAGTAGCTTAGTTTCTCCACCAAAGGATACTCAGTGAGCATAACTTTCTCTCAAAGGTCTTTTAGTTCTTCAAGTGGTACAATTATTTCTGCAAGATATCCAGAAATGGCACAACTTTCTCCATAAAAGTTTAACTTTTTCAGTGTTCTTCCTTTACTACTTTTTGC
>JAHPZR010000063.1:0-32500 GCA_019787425.1 Platygyra sinensis | reverse complement strand
AATTTCGAAAAGGCGACAGCACACGATTTCCAGTGTCAGGTAAGGAATCGAATTTCAAAGATGCTATACCTGCCAACTTTTTCTGAGATATAGGCGTGAGATTTTTATCCTGGGAGTGCTGAGATTTTTGAAGACGACACGATCATTTCCGAAGATTCCCGAAGAAGTCCGAAGTCTACCAAAGTTGAAGTTATCGAGAAAACGCTTAGCCACAAGGACCGACGTTAGTTGATAACATCAGTGCTATAGTTCGCTCCCAGTGCTTTTCACTTCAAAAATCGGAGATCGCGAGGTAATGTATTGTCATTTATTCATTTTACACATGGTTTTCGTTCCTTACATGCGTCTGAGTTAGCATATATTTGGAAATTGTGTCAAGAGAGACGGCAACAACTCACATTTTTCAATCAGGCGTGAGAAATTGGCCCGCAGGCGTGAGACTCACGCCTAAGGCATGAGAGTTGGCAGGTATAAAAGATGCGGAGACACAAACTAAAATTAGTATTACGCTATAACCACCTGCAAACTCCGTGTCCGCGGCCTTTTTGACCTCTCCGAAATTCCCTGAAGTTTTTTGCGATAAAACTGTGCGACCTTGTGAACCTGTGTCCGTGAACTGTCCTTCCGAACCTGAGAAACTCCACTGTTTAGATATAATACAAATAAACGAAGCTATCGAGGTCACTAAATTGCAACCACTCACCAAAGACAGCATGGAGTAGCAGAGGTCAGCAGACGGTGAGCAAGGAGGCTTGTAAATTATATTTGAAAGCAGCTCTATTTCAAGAATTTCATTTTTACATCAAAAGTGCTAACCACTCGGCCGGATAGAAAACTTGACTAATAATGGTGAGCTCGAAACTTGTGATAGACAACTTCTCCTAATACAACATCAACCTCGCTTGAGAACCTACTTAACTGTATAAACTTAGTTAAAGTAATTTACAACACTGTGACTGTGAAAAAGAAACTGAATTCGAATTTTGCTCGGTGAAACAAAACACAGTTGAAGAGTTCGAGTTCGAGTGTAGTTGAATGATGTGCGAAAAAAGTCAACTTGAAGAGTAGCATGCCTGTCGTTAAAGCCACAACTCGCCCAAGATCTGACGTAAGATCGGACGCAATTTCGTTGCTCTTTCATTCCTTGTCAATGGTCAATATTTCAAAGATTACCACAACATTATCGGGACTCTCGGTCTGGATCACGCCAGTTTCACTCAGTGGATCCATATTGTTGAATGGATTGCACCGTTCGTAAAAAGGATCGCCGACAGGCGCGTGCAAAAAGCAAGAACTGAAGCAGTTCGACGTGGAGAAAAAAATCCAGTTCGACTGCTTTTATCTGACTCGCGGCCACTATAGCTTTGGCGCTACCTTCCACGATGCGAAGACTGGCAAAATTATTGCGTACTCACACCGATCAACGAATGTGAGTTGCCTTAGCAGCCTGGCCAACAATGCTTAGGTACCAGGCCGCTGAAAATTCCGTCATTACTTACGGTGCCGCGAAAAAAGAACTTTTCTCCTCGAGAGATAATTGTATTTGCTGGATTTTAAAACAATTCGAAAGAACATCATATTTTCTCGGAATTCAAGCATGGGTTTTGCGAAAAAATGGAAAACAAAAAAATTATGCGCAAAAGAGAGGTCAAAGAGGCACATTTTTCTTTCTCATTTCTTTATTTTTCATCATAAGCCAAAACGCATGCTTAAATTTCTTCGAAACGGCTTTTGAATTGTTATTGTGCAAAAAATACGGAAAAAAGGTTTAAGCCATTCAGGTAAAATGCATTTTTCTGTTTCTGGTCACGTGACATTGGGCGTGGTACTATGACGTCATGAACTGGACTATATTTGCCCCCAATGAGTATTGTCCAAATTTGGTCCAATTGAAGCATACATGTGCAGAGTTATAGCCAACTGATTTTTCCCTAGCAACGGCATCAAAAGATACTTTAATGGGCCCAATTAAAGAGATAATTTTAGATAAACATGATGTAATTGTTGATTCAAAGAGGGTTGTTCTCTCTGAATATGAATAGCCTCTTTTATCTTAAGTTGAAAACTAGTTGAGTCGTGATACAAGACATGAAGACAATCTGCTTAACATAAGGCGCGACAATGTGAGAGAGAATGTGAGAGGCCCTATCACTGGCTAAATGCTCCTTCACAGATCTTCATACGCGTGGAAAAATTCTGGACCGTTTCGCCGACGTAACGGGCATTACAGCCTGCACATGCAAACTTGTAAACCACACGTGAACGCACTGAACGGAGCCCGCCAGGAATAGGGTCTATCACACCAAATATGTTACCGATCTTAAAAGAAGAAATTGGTTTGACGAAAGACATAACATTGGAATCCGTATACCATTCTGCAGTAAAAATAAGTTCGAGAGTAAAAGATTCATAAAAAAACTTAGCACATACACCAAATGGAATTTTAACATTTGGCAAACGTGCAAGATCGAATCAATATTTAAACTAAAAGACAAAAACATACATCCGTCGCACGTCATTTACAAAGGCAAATGTATTTGTGGACAAACATACATTGGCGAAACAGCACGCAATCTGGAAGTTCGTGTCAACGAGCATTCAGATGTCCATGGACAGTCGGAAACAGCCAAGCATATAATGAAACATTCAAATCACAAGTTCTCGTGGGACGCTCTAACAACCGCTTATTCATGGATGAATAAGAGAATATAAGATGCGTTTTATATCGCACGTTTCATCCAGACCTTAACAATCAAGTCCAGTCATTTGACCTAACTAGTGTTTCCCATGGGAACTGGTATTACGTAACAAGACAAAAACCTAAACTATAAAAACACCCGGCGTCATGCAGATTTTACTCTGATGATGATCAAATAGATCGAAAACGTTTAGTAATATTTTAACAGCTTTTAACCTCAATTTTTAACAAGGAAAAACTAGTTTGATATCTAAATCATTGCAGTAGCCGTTGATAAATTGGAGAATCTTTTTTGTGTAATAACAGAAAAATGGCCTATGTAGGGCAACTTAAAGTAAAACAAGATCAAGGTAAGTACCTTAACATGCTTATAATCTTTTCTTGGTTCTAATTGGCTAAAAGTAATCAGTAATTTCTAATCACGGTTTGGACGCCATCTTGACGGGTAGGCAAAGTGGTCAGAAATCACAGTGTCTGCATGGGAATCAGATGGCAAATAACTTTTTCAAAAGTTGAATTTTACACAATTTGTGAATCACAACGTTAAAAATTTGAGGGATGTAGCTTGGCAAGGAGGAACTCAGTTCATTTTTATTTTCCACTGATACATATGTCTGAAAATTTGTTGGTGGACGCGGTTCGCGGGGAAAAAAATATAAACAAATGTATGGAAAATTTAAAAAAAAAACTGACTGCTTTGCCCACTCGGCCAGATGGCCTTGAAAACCGTGATTAGGCCTATAGACCATTTTAGCTTGCGCGGTCAGTTACCCAATTTCAGACCGTGTGATGATACTCTTGAGAATTCTCGCCTCCAAATGCTTAAACAATGACGTGTATATGAATGAACAAATTTTAGATGGATAAAAGAACAATTTTCTAAGGAATATCACGTGGTCAGTAATGATAAACAAACCGCCCACGCTGAAAAAGGTCCAACTGAGGCTTCCTGTAACCCGAGTGCAGTAAAATGCTATTGAAATAGTCCACTATTCAACATTATTCAAGTAAGTTATTTTCTCTTGTTGACACAACTTTTCTCGAACAACACAAAATATGAATTAACAAATTTATGTTAGTTTTTCATGCGTGTGTCTTGTTATTGATTATGAATTTCGTCATCACATTGTCAAAGTAGCTGTAGATCCGCGAGGCGATAGCCGAGTGGATCTACAAACTACTTTGACAATGTTATGACGAAATTCGTTGTCAATAACAGGACAGGCGCATGAAAAACTAATGTCAATTTGTTTTTACGATAACTAACTGTCAAATTGTCCGCTCTCGCTCGTTGCCACATCGTATAAATTATCAATTCATGTGTCTGTCCGCCTATTGATGATAAAAATTGGCCAATGAGCGCGCGAGAATTTGTGCTGTTATCGTAAAAAGGTGAATTAATCAACATGACAAGAGTTTGTGGCAAAGAAAAAATCAGAGTCCCCTACAGGAATCGAGCCCATGACCTTCAGAACACCAGGCAACCGCTCTATCCACTGAGCTACGAGAACTCAAGCACAGAGGCCGCAGCTCAGTGGATAATGTGCCCGCCCTGTGTTCGTGAGATCATGTTTTCATCTCCTGTCGGAGACTCATAATTTTTCTTTGTCCCACACTCGTGTCGTGTTACTGGTTAATTCACCCTTCAGATTTGATTACCAAGCTTAAAATGTAAAATTCACCATGTATATTCACTTATCAATATAGAATAAGTAAACCGTTCTAAATTTTCTAAAAAAAAATACAAAATGGTTAAAAATCACTTTTTAAAAAGAAAAGTTTGACTTTGTTTACTTTTTTTTTTGTTATTTTTCATTCCAAATAATATGTACACTCGAAAACATATGATAGTGTATTAAAATCCATAGAAAGCTTCATTTACCACAGAAAAACTGATCTAGGAGCTTAGAGCTCTACTCTTAATCTAGAGAAGGGCTTCGTGTGGAAACTGCCAATACCAAATTGAAACAGACACTAAAAGTAAAGCTGCCATGCACCTAGCACGAATAACTGTATATCGGAGAGTATTTAATTGTGATTGTTAAAGGCAAAAAGCACTTTATACCTTACCTTTTTCAAGTTTCCTCATTTAATTCTAACTATAGTCTAGCTGTGTGAAAAATAATTGCATTTAACTTAAAAGAGATGAATAGGAAAAGTTTTGACTGCATACTGAGGCGAGGGGGCGTAAGTGAAAGAAATACGACTAAAATACAGAACAACAACAAAGTCACCCACCGAAACAGAGCATGCTCCGGCTGTCTTTGATTGGCTGCGAACAAAATTAAAACTAAATTTACAAGCAAATTATCTGTTCTCATGTGTTATTTTTCTTTTGGAGCGCAAATCTGTCCGAATTATCCATTTCATAATATATACCCACCCAGTCTCGTAGACAGGAACATTCATCCACCGCAGCTGAACTAAGTCGTACGTACGCGGTGCGCTGTTGTACGGCGAGCAAGTATGAATGCAACGGTAAATCCAGGTAAGTACAGACCTGATCAGAACAGTTTTATTTAACTTTTCTCACTCTTTTCGTTATCTTCGTAAAAAACGAGAAATTACTAGAATTGTTTTGAAATGAAATTCTGTGTCGAATATGTATCAGTTGAAGAAATTGTTTAGTTGCCACTTTGTCGTCAGTAAAGAAAATGCCAGCAAATTATTTTCCTAATTTTCTTCATAATGAGGGGTAAACCAAAGGTTTTGGTAAAAGGTCGAAAGGGCTTTGGAAATAGTTTATTCCTGTAGTTAACAGGCTCTTAACACTGTGAGAGATTTATTTGTCCTCAACATTCACGTGAGATCACATACTCGATAAACAATCTTTTTTCACATACTTATTCGGAACTAACAATGCTTCAGTATATAGAGTTGAACATACTCTAGACGATGGGTGTAATGTCTCTTAAAGCTTCTTAAGAAGTGGGATTAACCAGTGTAACTCAGGTTAACAGAAAATCTTTCAAAAGCAACGTCTGCCAGTATTCTGTCACGAACTGACTTTTTGGGTTGTTTTTGCTATTTTGAGTTATGGCGGAATCGTCTCACACTGAGCTTCAACCGTAAATACCTAAAATGGTTATTTTATGACGGCAAATATGAAAACTTATGGTATCCACTTTCTACTGAAAACACCACAGGATATTTACAAAATCATTAATGCGAATCTTATTTGTGATGCAAGTGGTTCCTCCTGATGCCAAATTTCATTATCATTCGATGCAGTTTTTTCTTAGCTTTCCATTGGCCAACAGCCCACCACGTGACCTGCAAATAACTGCCTGCAAATAATGTTCTGCTCATGCGTAGTACCGTCTAAACGTGTTTTCCTGCAAATAATATTCTGCTCATGCGTAATAAGAACCACGCTCTCGAGAGAAAAATGGCTGATCGCTTCTCTGAGCTGCCAGGAAGTGATTAACCCTTTAGTGCCCAAGGGGTCTCCCTTTGACAAGTAAAATCGTCTGGCGTTAGACAGAGTAAAATCTATAAGTCACTATTGGGCATTAAAGGGTTAAAAGATGAAAACAAACTAGGTGGTCGAATGATAAAACAATTATTGAACTCGGTTGTCGCAAAATATCGTGATTAGTCAGTGTCTCGCCGATGAATTATTTGCCTCAGCCTTCGGCTTAGGCAAATAATTCATCAGCTCGCCACTGACAAATTACGATATTTTGCTCAACCTCGTCCAATATAATTGTTAATTGTTTGGAGCTTTTTGCTTATTTTGTATTTGGAGGGGACACATATTTTCGGCCGTATTTTCATGAACTCGTTAAAGCACCCATTCATACAGGTGATTTTTAGTGCAATGTTTGTCGCAATTCCACTGCGATTTTGTCTCGCCAACTCAAATTCGTGTGTGTAAACCAGCTGCGAGTTTTTATTAGGATTTGAATCCAGCTTGGTCACCGGAAATTTCACCGCATTACCAACTGTTTACAACAATAACAAAGCGTGCATACCTGCCATGATACAAAATCCATGTCCTTTTTTTAATCACATTTCATGAAAACCTGACGAGGTCGCATTCAAATTGCGCTCAGCTGGTTGCACGACCGCCACTCTCTTTATTATTTATTTTAAAATTTTAGCATGCTGATTGGCTGAGATCACTGATTAAAACCAAACAGTGCAGAATGTTGAGTGCATAAAGTTGAACTTGAGCTAGCTAATGCGGTTCATATTGAGTTTCATTTATATTATTAACTAGTAATTACATGATTTTTCTCGTGTAATTTTTTTAACTTTTGTGTCTTTTTAACAGATAAAACGTTCTCTGTTTTGAAAATGTATATTAGAATATCTCGGCTGCCAAACTTCAGCCTTTGAATGAAAATGGGACGAGAATGATTATACAAGCGTGAAAAAGCACAGAATAAACTGACATGCCCAACTCAAATGTTGGCAACAAACGGGAAATTGGCCGTAATGAAAAGAGACTAACTTAAAAGAATAGCGCACTGTCTAGTGGCCTAGAATTAGTCATGGCGCTCGTCTCCGGATCTAGCGGTCCGGGTGCGTGTCTACCTAAATTGAAGTAAAATTTTAGGAAGCTTAAAGAGGGAATGAAAGTAAAAAAAAAGTTTTGGAACACCACCAGACAGTTGATTGCCCTCGTAAGAACACCCCAGGTTGGTGGAAATTGTTTGGTGTACGTCTACCAACTTAAAATGTTAAAACAACAAATTAAATCTTCCAAATTTCCCATTTCTATCAATTTATTTATAACTGATCCTTTGAGCAAAACTATTTATCCTTAAATGCACCCAAAAATCACCAAAAAATTTTACAAACTGATTTATACCAGTCAATCAAGTTGATTGACTGACCGGTTTTTTTTTTTTACCAATCTAAATAAAGTTATCATTATTATCATTATCATTATCAATATTATTATAATCATCACCACCATCATCATCGCATTATTAGTGTCAGGAGGGAGGGGGTGACACTATTGTTTTCGAGTATCTGTCAGAGACCGACTCATCACTGCCAGAGTGACGTCACATAGCAACAAGTCGAAGTTTCCCTCGGCTTGCCCAGATTTGGCGTCGGGACTCCATTGAATTCAAACAAAAAAAAGAATAATGCAAGCTATTATTGCGCTATTATTCACTAATTTGGCATAAGTGTGCAAGCTTTGTAGTGGATATTGTCTGTGAGTACAACTGTTCGTTGTTTTGTGTGCGTCTTGGTTCCAAATTTTATTGAAAACAAATCGAGTCAAGGAGGGTTACCGCCATCTTGACTTCCGGTCAAGCAAAGGCCACCCAAAACGCCCGCCGTTATCTCTTCAAGTTTTCAACAGAGGTACCTCATAATAGGAGGCTTTGTTCCTTTTTGATATAACGTTCTAGCCATTGTTAGTTTTTCTCTATGTGATGAGTCATTTTGCTCAACAATCCTTTTGAGAGCGAGGGTGTACTCTCGTGTGTTATACTTTGTTGGATTGGTGAAAGGTCAAGAGTGTCTATGTTTACGATTGCGTGACAATAAACGCTTGCTCCCGTAGTCCCGCAGTGGTGTTGTATTTTATGGATTGATGAACGTAAGGCGAGTAAAACTATTGCTATGAAAGTAAGACGAGTAAAACTATTGCTCCCGCAGTCCCGCAGTGGAAAAAATGAATATTAAAACTCCGGGTTTCAGCTCATGGAATATAGAACGAAGTATTTTCATGTGTAGCGCGCTTGTTTCGGCTGATGGATTTTAGAACGAGGCATATTCATGTGTAGCACGCTTGTTTCGTGTATACATTAAGTTTTTCCCTTTTGTTTCCACATGCAAATATTTATTTACTGCGGGACTACGGGAGCAGGCATTTAATGTCATGCAATCGTGGCCGGGTATTCTGAAGTTTAGCCCTTCGTTCTCCAAATGCCATTAACTTTGAAGGGATTGTTGAGACGAACCATAAGCACTGAAGGCTTAATTCTCAACACAGAGCAAACTTAATATACCATGTACCAAACCTCCTATTCTGGGATCAGGACATCTCCGCATTTCTGCGGGGGCTCCGGGAAAACGTCAATCCATTAAACTTTGTCGACGCCTCGGCCACTTGTTGGTATGTTTCTACTCAAAATATGAGGCTTCCGAATAACTTATCCTACCAAAAATTACTGCAAAGAAATCTTTCATATATTTTGAATCCTGGGTAACATTGAACAAAGTAATCGAATCATCAAAAAGTTAGAAATTTCCACATATCTTTCAGTTAACGAACCAAAAAAATTGGCCGCCATATCGAAAATCACCGATGTATGACGTGACGTCACACTGGTAGTTATGACTAAACCACTGATTTGCCTGGAGACACCCCCTCCCTCCTGATTAGTGTTATAGTAGTTTATTCCTTCTGTTTTTTAGATCAATAGGCGGCGCAATTTTCGTTTACGTTCTAGCACCGCGGTTTAAAAAATGCTTTTTTGATTCGAAATTGCTTGAAGCAATGATGTTTTTCGAAGATGAAAATAAGCGATATCGCAAACAGCTCACTAAGCTTGGTGGAAACAAAGTTTTACGAAGTAGGCCTCGCGCCGCCACGTTTATTGTGAGTTGCGCAAACTTCAAATATCACGAGCTATTTGGCGACTCCTCGGATCATCGCGTGAAGCTTCGCGCTGAACAACGCGTTAGAGACTAGGCTTCTCACGGAAATTACTGTTTAAGCCACCTCAACTCTCACTGGCGAATTTAATGCTGGGGGTAACCCCGCGATGGACTAGCATCCTAGCCAAGTTAGAGTAGAAATATTCTCAGTTGCTTTATACTACAGAAACCGGGATAAGTTCCGAACTGATGGGCCTCACTTGGTTCATGATATGCAGACTTAACCCTTACCTACCTCATCAGTCATGGCGCGTTGCCATGACTGATGAGGTACTGATGACAATTTTTCGCACATGATAATCGCGTTTCTCATTGGTGCTTTCAAGGACGATTTGATGGTCGGCGTGGTTTGAAACGTTCGGACTTTTGCTGCAATGCTTGACATTTCTGACATTTTCTTTTTTCGCTATTGGAGGCATCTTGTCGGAAGAAATTAATTCAATTAAGGAAAACATAGTAACTCAGTTACAACCGTTCCATTTGCTTGAAAATCTGTATGTTTATCCAAAACGGCCAGCAAAATAATAACGATATCGATTCTGTTTACAGGATATTTCACGCCTGCCAACATGACGAGCAATTCCACACAAGCGTCCCCTGAGGGATTCCAGTTCCCGCGCAACATTCAGATCGGAGTCACAATCCTTGCCGTCATTGTTATCATCCTGGCAATGATCGGTAATACTCTAGTGATTTACATCGTGTTCACAGCAACCCACATGCGCAGCTCAACAAACACTCTCATCGCCAACATGGCCTTTGCTGATCTCCTCATGACCATAGATATTCCGTACATACTCAAATGGTTCTACGTGTCGAGTAGTTGGTTTGGCACGTTTATGGGCACTGTGTTGTGCAAGTTCTTTCACTCTGCACAGGTGGGATCTCTTGCAGCCTCAGTGTTCAGTCTAGTAGCCATATCCCTCGATCGCAGTTTTGCCATCCTATTTCCACTGCAAAAAATAATTACTCAAAACATTGTGCGTTTCGCAATCGCCATGACATGGCTAGGTACGCTGGCGTTAATGGTTCCAGTTATGACAGCCACCAAGAATATACAGCTGGCGGGAAGTGAAGGCATGATATGCGATGAATTTTGGGCACCGCTGTCACCAAAAGTCTACATCACAGCTGTTATCGTTACTGCTTACCTCATTCCACTGATGATCATTGCTTTGGTCTACTGTCTGGCTGGGTTACGTCTTCGTCGCAGAAAACTTCCTGGGCATAAAAATCCGACAGCACAGAAAAAAGTCCAAGCCTCGAGCAGACGTGCGACTACAATGTTGATCACAGTTGCTGTTATTTTTGCTCTGTCGTGGCTTCCGTTTCAAGCTCTAGAGATGATAAGAATTTACAATTCAACCCTTTTCTACCAAATTCCCATGAAAGTCCGTCTTGTCTTCCCGTGGTTTGGTTATTGCAACAGCGCTATTAATCCAATTCTTTATGTAATATTCTCAGGGAATTATCGCCGCGAGTTTTATCGTATTCTCTGCAGGGGAACAAGTCAGAGAAGCCATTCCAATGCCGGTGTTGTTGGTGAACACTCTTCGCGTCAAAGAGGAGAACGTGGCAGTGGAGAAACAAGTAACTTTGACTTGTGGGATACTCATCTTTAATCAGTTTGTGGCAAGAGACCTAAAAACAAACATGCAGGCCGGGTAACCAAGCAACCGACCGACCGACAGACCGAAAGCCTGGCTCGCAGGAGAACACGCAGACTGACGGGCAGGCGCTGATTGGCTAGTTTGCTAAATGACAGCCTGATATTTTGGCTGATTGACTTAAAAACAGACAGACAGACAGGCTGGTGTGCGCAAACAGGAAGGCAGCCTGATTGGTTGATTAGCTGGTTTGCCGAAAGACTGGCTGACTAACTGGCTTCCGACAAGACAGCTTGGTGTGCGCCAGTGGGAAGGCAGACTGACTGGCTGGATGGCTGAATGGTTGGTGGACGACTGATTGACAGACAGACAGACAGACAGACAGACAGACCGATAGATAGGCAGACAGGAAGACACTTAAGAAAAGATGATCCACCGACTGATTGATATCCTTACTCGTTAAATCCAGAAAGTAGCCGTAACAAGGAGATTGGTTTAAAGTATATATTGTAATGCTTGTCACCATATTAGTATACTGGAGACGTTTATGATTAGAGATCCTATGAGCAATTCAAAACACTGCGCACATCTCAACATCAATTACCATAGTTGAAAAAGAATTCTACTTAACAATAGGCCACTTTCTATATCTTAAAATTCAGCTTGATAGCGAGGCTTAGATGACACAAACAAAAGAAATGAATAAACATGGTCATTCAATTTCCTTTGTTTGTGTCCTCTGAGCCTCGCTGCCAAGCTGAATTTTAATATATCGAAAGAGGTCTATTGGATTATGAGCTCGAGATTTCTATGAGGTGATAGCTGATGAGGCCGAAGGCCGAATCAACTATCGCCTCATAGAAATCGAGAGCGAATAATCTAATTGTTTTAGTAGAATTCTGAAATTAACGCAAATAACGGTTTCCAATGATTTTCCCACGTATTATTAAACTTGACCCTTAAAAAAAGTTGCACGTGAAGTGAAGTGAAGTAAATACTTTATTTACCCTCGGATTGTAGAGCAGCTTTATAGTAGCTAATATATCTCCGAGCATTTCACAGTATAACAACAAAGGCCAGACCACAACACCGGCAACTTCATGCCCTACACTTTACGATAAGCGTGTGGGTTCTTTTAGGTACCCTGCTAACCATAACATCGAAGATGCAGGAGACGGGGCCTACGGTTTATAGTCCTTATCCGAGAAGACCTGAACGTCTAACCATTTGTAGATATAATTACAAAGGCAGCACGTTCTCCTCAGTCATTTTAAGACCCTGAGTGTTGGTCCGGCCTGGGGCTTGAACCCCCGGAATTTAATTACCCGTTTACATCTCAAATTCCTTCCAAAACTTCGGAAAAACTATAAAAACATCGCATTTCGTGGACGACCGGCGGCCACTGTACTCTAATGGCTGATAGTATACGAGTAGCTCAGCCAATCAGATTGCAGCATTTGCACTAGTATACTAGTAGAATTCTACTAATTAGAGTTATAGTTAGGGTTAGGGTTAGGGTTAAGTACTTAAGTAACTGAGTTTTATACTCTAGTTCATGCATTGAGCTAAAGACTTCGCGAATCCAGGATTGAACGCTAATGAGATTCAAATTCCTTATGATGAGCATCAAAGTGTCTTCATTTGTAAAAAGTCACTAAAACACACACAACTCTGTCCAATATGAAGTAATATGAAAATGCCAAATAACCCTGCCAAACATGAAGTACTAATTAAACAATACCTGCCCTCAATCCTGGACATAAGTGCTTTTTCGAAGTTTTTTGCATCATATTCAGTCGAAATACGATGGTAACTTTGAACTTAAAGAAGTAACAATGGTTAGCACTATATTTTAGGACTCGTTAAGACTCAAATTTCGGTAAGATAAAGATTGAAATCAATGAGACTTAAGACTTAAGTCATAGGGGAATTTATTTCTTACTGAATTGGCGAACACTAGTGGGTAAATGACTCGCCGAATCTATATATAGTTCAACTTATTATCAATTACACTCTGTTAATTATAATTTATACAGTAGCGCTGTGACTAGTTAAGGGGCTAAATCAAGATACGAGATAAAGTAAATAGTATCTAAGTTACAGGACATTGTGACGATGTTAGAAAATCTTTGCTTCGTTTGCACTCAAGCATTGCGGTGATTGTTCTTCTCAATAGGGCTTGAATTTGTATATCAGAGAAACCGCAAGCCTATAATTGTTTACCTTTTGTTTTGTTTTGCTTTTTTTTTTGTTAAGTCTAACGAAAGAATAGGCGCTGGTCAATAAGACCCCAATTTTAACGCTTCATGCTTGCATTTTGCGAGACTATGGCACTCATCGCGCCGTAATCAGCACTCACTCACTCACGCATGGTTCTAGTGGGTAGCCGGTTTGCCCCCAGACCAAGCCTCATTCCTGGTGACAGGTCAGCCAGTTAAAGATATATTAGTATTCGTTCAACACTGTGGAATCTCTTTAGATTCGAAGACGCGCGTGCAGGGAGTCATGGATTAGTGATAAACATGCACGATGAATCAGCTCGCGTGCTAGCTCGTGAAAAACAATACCTGAAGCTCTAAGAAATCCTTGAAGGCAAGTGAGATTTAGAAAGTATAGAAAAAAAAACGCGAGGTTTCGGAAATGAAGTGGGCTCACGATTTTGCCATGCGCGAGCAGCTTTTTAGTTTTAGTATTATCATTTTTAATCTTTTTCCAACTCCTAATCGGGTTAACTCAATTTATTTAACTATGTTAAGCTCACACGTGGAACAGATGACGTACTTTAAAAACAAATTTATATATAATACAATTTACTAGTTTGCCATCTTCTATCAACTTCTTTTCCATCTTATGTCAGCGTGGAACGATTTGTAGTTCCCTATTCTGAAAGGTGTTCCATTGTAAACCGGACGAGAATGAACCGCAACGCCAAACCAAGGTAAGTACTAAATGCAAGATGAAAAGAGTTTTCCCTACTCTTCCTCTACTTGCAGCCCAGGTGGAAGCATTATTAGTTGTTGTGCAATTAGGAGGAGTAAATAAGTGTTTCTACTCATCTACCACTGATTAGTAGTCGGCATGTATTGAAGATAGCTGCAGTTGAGTTGATCTATTACTATACCGGCTGTGATAGTACCGGTATACGTAAGAGATTCCGTGAACCAGAGAAGTGTTTGCCGTGTGCGTTATGTACAGAGCATGTCAGAGCTTATTGAAACTAAGAAATAACTCGAACACAAAATCAAACGCGTGAGAAAGTATGTGGGATCTCCGAATGGATAGACAAATCTATCCATTTGAGAAAATCTTAAAAGGTTCAGGTTCGTCGAATCTAATTCTTGAAAAAATTATGCTCTCGTCACCGTTAAACGCTTTAGATCACTACAGTTTGGCACAATCACCTGGTAGAAAATGTCTTGCGTATTAAATTAAAACTTCTTCTGTAAATATTGCCGTTTAATTACTTATTTTAGAAGCCCGGCTGACAACTAAGAGTGTGGGAATCGATCGTCACATCCGCACACATTAAGTATATGTCAATTATGTCAACTTTGTTTTTTAGGTGATATTCGTCGAGAATTTTTGTCGCGAGTTCTCTCGGATTTTGTTACGAGAACCTCTGGGCATATTTAATCTCATTTCTCTTTGTTTTTCTTCCTTCTCTTTTTGAAATAATAGAAAGTGTCCCTTTGTTTTTAATAGCCTTGAAATGAATTGAGTTTCCTGTATTCTATCATCCGTGAGCTTTAGAATTCTATTTTCTGAGACTTTCCTTTTTTCAACCTGTCATCTAGTTAACGGCTCATGTTGTTTAAGAATATATTAGACATATTAAGCTCGTGAAACGCGTTCGTGGGAGTGATGAACGGGCACCTTTGATTGGCTTCGAATAAATTTGTAATGCAATTTACAAGTTTGCCATCTGCTTCCGTCTTCTGGTTAATCTTGTCTTAGAGCAGGCTTCTGTTCAAATTTTACAATTCATCAGTAATCTTTTCTCTTGGACCGGACATTTTGTCGCTCGCAGAATCGTAAAGCGGACGGTAAACTAAGGTAGGTAAAATGCAAGATTAAAAGAGTTTTTCCTTCTCTTCCTTTTACTTGCAACCAAGGTGAAAGAACTAGTTTTGTTGTGACATGAAATCCGTTGGAATAAGCATGAGAAAAAATCCATTGCTTCTTGTTCCTGAAACCAAACCGATGGAGGCTGAAATGTACATAAGTTTTCTAGTGGTTGGTGTGCAACTCGAAGGACTCGCCATCCCTGTCCAAGTATACAGGAGATAGTGACTGACTGTGACGCAGTGGCAGTTCCATACCAGTTTCCCATGTTTACAGAAATTTATGAATCAACAACGCAGGAAAGGGGACTTAAGAGAGTTCAATCCAAAATACTTCATCATCATCATCATCATCATCATCATCATCATCATCATCATCATCATCGTCGTCGTCGTCGTCATCATCATCATCATTTATTTGCCTTTATATTACAACAGATTAAAAAAAGAAAAAAATTAAATAAATAATAATAATAACAATAATAATATACAGCAAGTTGTTAGGCGAGGAGACCTCAAGAAACCACCAGGCTTATAGGAGAGGCCACCTCGACAACATGGGAGATGTCGACTGCACTTGCTTCTTGGGTGCTCGTTATATCGAAAATTGGCCACCATTTATCCTAGATCCATCCCTTTGACGGTTAGAACGCCATGAACCATCGAATGTTTAGCATTTGTGTTATCCCAGAGCTCATCGGAGCTTATGAAACTAAGAAGCAACTCTAACACGAAATAAAACCCGCGAGGAAAGAGTCTTTCGGCAGTCCTAATTGGTCAGGTGATTATCTTCCTAATTTTAATTTTGAGAGACAACGAGTCGAAGAAATTTAAAAATTGAATTAAATTGCGAAATCTACAAATCTTGAAGAAAATGCTGGAAAAATAGCGACAGCATTTGCCATCAGAGCAGCCCTGTGAGCTGAAAAGCTTGCACGTTGCCTTGAATATTACGTAATATTGCAGAAGTTGAAAAAATACGCTCGCAAAATTTGCATTTGCAGTCAAGACTGGAGGTCCTTTAATCAAGTTCGAGTTTTGAATGAAAGGAGCATTAGTGGCTGTGGAAATTTGTGTCCTCTGTGATTGGAAATTCTCAGTTAAATCACTTTGATATAGTGTCGGAGACACCTTATAGCTGCGATACAGTTGGCTGTGAGCTGTGGCGAGTTATACTTGCTCGCTGCTGTGCCCTGAAACGGACTGGAAAATACGTGCCAGAAAAACAAGGTTTAACCGATTTTAAAAAGCGATGTTTTGATCAACGATCATTTTGAGACTGAGAATTGTTAGAATAAATTAATGTCATAAACATTTTGGTTATCGGGCTTGTTATATTGGAGAGCATGCGTGGAGGCGGAGTGCGTTGGCACGGTTTTTGAAGAGGAGCTGATCCCGTCCCGAATTTGAAGCTGTTTGGTAATTTCTAGCGGCCAAATGTCGTAAAATACGAGTAAGATAATAAGCTTTATGACTGGGGAAAAATTTAAACGTCAAGGGAAACACAAGCGTGGAGAACGAGGTTCGCTTGAAGAAGAAGAAAATCGCAAGCGACTCAACATGACGTCCGAAGACAACGCCGAACTCCCAGACGAAGAAACCATGGTAGTCCAAGAACCATCTATTCTGGAGCTAAAGGAGATGTTAGTTGACATCAAGATAGAACTGTCTAACATAGCGAGAGAAAGTAACAAATTTGCTAAAGAAATTGCAGAACTTAACAACCTGATACAGGAGCAGAAAACCGAACTTGATAGCTTGAAGACGTCGATAAAAAAAGCGGAAAACCAAAACATTGCCCTAGAAGACGAGCTTTTCGCCGCCAGGAACAAAATAAGTGAGCAAGAGGAGGAAATCGCCGAGCTCTACCATCTTCAGGATAATTTAGAACAATATACGAAGAAGCAATCCCTCGAAATTTGTGGCATTCCAGCAGGCGCATATGTTTCAACTGAAGAAGCGGTACTTAAAATCGCCAACGCTCTTGAGGTTACCATGTCTGCAGAGGACATCAATATCTCTCACAAAATTAAAAGTAAAGGAGCAGGTACTATTCTGGTGAAGTACCAAAACCACAAGGCAAAGAGTAGATTATATAAAGCCAGAACAAAACTGAAAAACCTTAGGTTAACAGATATATTCACGGACATGTCAACGGCCACACGAGTTGCAGCAGGAACAGGACGTATCTTCATCAATGAAAACCTTACGAGCTATAGGAAAGATCTGCTCAGAAAAGCGAACGACAAGCGCAAAGATGGGCTTATTATCAGTGCCTGGTCAACTGATGGAAAGATCTTCGTAAAAACCTCACCGGATAGTATGCAAAGGAGGACTTAGAAAACCTATAATATGTGCCACAAACTATTAATTGCGCCGAACGGATCGAGAAAGGTACGACTATAATACTAGTAATAGTTCTCACTAAATCTGCCCCCGCTTTTATTTTATCCGTCGGGGGTATAAAATTCTTATAAAAGATTCCACTGCGTATAAGGAGACTATTATTTATTGTATGAACTGAAATTTTATATTTTTTGTAAACTATATATCACTCATACTGTTCAAGTAACTTAGGCATCTTATCATAAATATGATTCAAAGAATCAACTAAGTTAAATAAACCAACACATTCTGTTTAACTCATTCTATCACATGATATTCTTTGCAAAATACTCTCAGGAAGTGCATTCTGGAAAAATGTATCAAGCCATTCCGTTGTTTTAGTTTTACACTGAAACAAACCATTTGTCTTGATATACGAGGATTCTAAAAGCAAACGTATCTCGAAAGCAGAACAGAAGTCGATATTTTTTTCCGAGATGTAAACAGAAGTATCCTGTTACTGTCGCCATATATGCAAATTAGAGTCAAGCTTTTCGTCCTCAACAAAAGCGCCGCAAAACATTTTATTTACATTTACATTGTGATTTGGATCTTGGATCCCTGCCAGTCAACCCAGCCGTCACATGGGCTCTACACCACGTAAGATTACTCAGTAAAAATAAGCGATCCAAATAAACGTGATCTTTATACGTGTGGTGTTTGGTTCGAGTCGGTCGAAACGTTGCTGATTTGTGTCCCACAAATCAACTTCTGTACCAAACAGTTCAATCTGGTACCGCTGAATAACCTTTGAATTCAAGATATGAAGAAATCACTGTGATGACAGATACGCGCCCTAAAATATATTTTGGCAAAAATCTTCGTCGTCTCCTCGTGCAGCAAATAGTATCTTCCTCAACCTCCTCCTCGTGTTCGTGGTTGGAAGAATTACCATGTAGCAATGCCTTGCGAGCTGACTGAAAAATTAACCGGGACCACCGTGCGCGCCTAGTTTCTTCAAATCGGGATTGATTCGCATACTACACCAATATTTCTCATATTTCACACATTCTTTATACGTATACGCGGGGGAGACTATAATGCCTCCTCGGGTTTTGGCCTCTGGGCCAAAACCCTGCGGGGGCAATAATACGAAATACCGACAAGATTCTCTTATTACTACTTTTTGGTTCGGGAAGGGAAATGGATGTGCCGAAGGAACACTCATTTTTTTTTCTTGTATTTTTGTTTTTGGTTTTTTTTTCGGCTTCGCTTGTGTGTTAGTTATTTGTTGTTGTTGTTATTGTTACTGTCGTTGCCTTTTTGTTATTGATATCATAAACCATTAGCCATCTGTAGCTTGTTTTTTCTCTTTTTTTCTACGTCACTTATTTGCAATGCAACATCTGTAAAATTAGATATTTAATCGTATCTATAACAAATTCTCGATCGTGATTGGTTCTCCGCGCGCCTATTTGTCACGTAATCGGCGCGTGATCACGTGGGTGTCCAATTACAGGTGTCCGATTTGAACTTTTTGTAATCGGACACCTGTAATTGGATACCCACGTGATTTTCACGTCAATTACCCGCGCTTTAATGGCTTTCTTGGCAATGTTTTCTACAGTTTTCAAAACTTAGGAAAAGCACTACAGACGTTTTCGCTCAAAAGAAGTTCTCAAAAGAGATTTTAAATTCCGAAATTTGTTATAGATACGATTAATTGATAATTGGACCTCGTGTCGTACAATTCAGGGAGTAATAATATACAAGCAACAATTTCTGTATTCGGATTGGTTAAGAACTTGTCAATTAATCTCAAATCAATGCAAAAAAGTGTAATTGAGTGCAAAAAAGTGTAATTGAAAATGATTGACAGTTCCTACTTTAAGCTCGGACAAACAAAATGGCGGACAAAAATTTAGCGAAGATTGAAACTCTTTACCTTCATTTTAATACAATTACCTCACAACGAAGCTAAGCGCAAAGCTCAACAACAAGTACTAAACTAGTAAAAGTGAAGTAGATATACACAAAAGCCGCGAGGTCAAAAACTTTAACATAAACTTCAGCTTGAGTGAATGGAAATTTGCCGGCGTCGATCACGACTGCATTACAAAGTACCAGTTGAAAAAGTAAATTTTAAAATTCTTGAGTACCACGAACTAAAACGCGAAGAAGGACCCAACAAGATGTCCTAAGAACCTGCCACATCTTACTTTTTAAGACAAAATTCTACTGTTGTGAAAGAAAAGAAACGGCGAGCTTCTAAAGATATTAGAAAGGACGTTACCTAACAAAACCCGGTAAACGCTTCAGGAAACAAATCTAACCTGTACAACGTCCAGTGAAGAAGCTCAAGTCAGGCAGCAACCAGGAGAGGTTAAAAAGAGGTCCTTCAGAGCTAAGAAATTCCGTTCTTGGTAGATTTTAGCTTCGTTTCTCGGTATTTTGTTCAAAGTAGCTTGCACCATGGCCAGGTTCAATAGTTCCTTGCACACAGTTTCTAAACCACTCAAAAAACATTTGGCAAGAAAGCCGCATCAAAACCGCAGGGAGTTTTTCCTCTGCTTTGTGGTCAAGTTCTTCAATTCAACTGTGAGTAAAGACTGCTTTTCACTGTAAAAAGAAACTGCTCAGTTTTCATACATGATTTGGAGAGAGTGAATGAATTTTACGCTTGAATTCACCTGTCAAATTTTCATCCAATAAAGTTGTCGTAGCTTGTTGCCTCCATTTGTCACGCAAAACACTAGTACTGAAGCGTAACAGAAATTGTCACTTGTATATTATTAACAAGTAATCAAATGATTTTTCTCGTGCAATTTGGAATAAATAAGCACTCGTAAATTTTTCAAAGACTACAAAGTGCACTCGCCCTACGGGCTCGTGCAATGTTTTGTAATCTTTGAAAAATTTACTCGTGCTTATTTATTCCAAATTGCACTCGAAATCATTTGATTACCTATACTAATCGTGCTCGTAATTTCAAATCGGCCTCGCGCTTCGCGCTCGTCCGATTTTGAAATTACTCGAGCGATTACTCCCTGAATTGTACTCCACTCGGTCCAATTACTATTACTTATCGCTAAATGTTCGAGGGATACGGGATCAGATTAAGAGAAGGAGTGTTTTTTCATTCTTGAAAGATTTTAAAGCAAATATCTATTTTCTTCAAGAAACCTACTCAGATCTGAAAGACGAAATTATCTGGAAAAATGAATGGGGAGGTGAGATATTTTACTCCCATGGTACTAACCACAGCAAAGGTGTCTGCATTCTAATCAACCCCACTATCCCTTGTCAGGTGGATTATTGTTATAGCAATAGGTCAGGGAGAATAGTGCTAATTACGATTACCTTTGGCTACCAAAAATTATCACTCTGTAACGTGTACGCGCCAAACAACCAAACAAATCAACTTGAGTTTATGCAAGAGCTGAACAACTGCATAATCGACAAAACAGAGCTGTCAACATTAATTGTTGGAGGTGATTGGAACTGTACGTTGTCAAAAAAAGACAAAATTGGGGGAAAGGTATGGGCACCAACTAATTACAGGAATTTGTTAATAACTACAATGGATATGTTCGATCTAATAGACCTCCAGAGAGTACGCCACCCTACGTTAATTAAATTTACGCATGAGTCAAAAGCAATAGGAATGAAATCAAGGATAGACTACTTTCTTTTGGCTAAAACCCTAACAAAAAGTGTGAAGAAAACAGAAATTTATCCATCAATTGCACCCGATCATAACGCAATTTACATATCTTTGTCTGGGTCATCCGAAAGCCCAAGGGGAGCCGGACTCTGGAAATTCAATAACACTCTTTTAAAAGATGAAGAATGCGTAGAGTGTGTTCGTGAAACTTATTCAAACACTGTAAAATATTACCGTCAAGTAACCAACAAAGGCCTGCTGTGGGAGCTAATCAAAATGGAAATTAGGACTGATGCAACTATCTTGTATACAAAATATAAAGCAAAAGAATCCAGAGATCGGGCAGAGGAAATAAGACGGCAGCTCGAGCAGTTAGACGACACTATATGCAATAACTTTTTCTCGCCGGATATTAATCAACTCTTGCTACGCTACGACAACTTTAAATCCGAACTTCAGTCTTTGTACGAAAATAAAGGGAAGCAAGCGATGTTCAGAGCGAAATGTCTTTGGGTTGAACAGGGTGAACGTCCAACAAAATACTTCTTCAATTTGGAAAAAAGTAATTATAACAAAAAGACCATTAGGGAACTTCGCTTAGAAGATGAAACCACTACGACCAACGATAAACAAATCCTCGACCAAATCGAAGCTTATTTTAGAGACTTGTACACATCGGTGAAAACTTTCTCTCAAGATGAATACGATGAATTTATACAGCATCTGCAAATCCCAAAACTTTCAGATGAAGATAGGGATAACGTGGAAGGTCCCCTAAGCTATGAAGAGTGTAAAAACGTACTGGAATCCTTCCAAAATGATAAGTCGCCAGGTGAAGACGGATTCACTGTGGAATTCTATAAATTATTCTACGATCTACTCAGTGAAAACCTTCTGGCGTGCTTAAACGAGGCCTACGAGGAAAACGAACTTACCATCTCGCAAAGAAGGGGCATTATTACTTTATTACCAAAGGAAGACGGTTCTTTACTCGATCTACAAAACTGGAGGCCGATAACCCTACTGAATGTTGATCTAAAAATTGCTGCGAAAGCAATAGCTAAAAGATTAGAAACGGTTTTACCGAGCTTAATACACCCAGACCAAACAGGCTTTGTAAAAGGGCGCTACATTGGGGAAAACATAAGACTTATTAGCGATGTTCTAGACTTTACAAAAGAGCAAAAAATTCCTGGCATTCTAGTAGCTCTTGATTTTCGAAAAGCTTACGACTCTCTCGAATTATGAGAATCTAAGATGCTTTTAATTTTGGTAGCAGCATAAAACGTTGGATTAGTACATTTTATACGAACATTGAGAGCGCTGTATTGAATAATGGGTACACGACGAATTGGTTTAAGCCGTCGAAAGGTGTGAGGCAAGGTTGTCCTCTCTCACCGTTTCTGTTTATCCTCTCAGCTGAATTGATGTCTATTAAAATACGTCACGACTCGGGCGTCAAGGGAATTAATCTGTTTGGCAAAGAAATAAAACTGTCACAATTCGCAGACGACACGAATCTTTTTTGTGCCGACTTAATTTCAGTTGAAAAAGCTTTAAATTTAGTCAATAACTTCGGTAGGATAGCTGGTCTAAGGCTAAACATGAAAAAAACAAAGGCGATTTGGCTTGGAAAGTGGGATAACAATAAAACCAACCCCTTGGACATGAAGTGGATGCACACCCCTGTCAAGATCCTTGGAGTACACTTCTCGTACGACAAAAAAGGCAATGATGATCTTAACTTTAGCTTGAAATTAAGAAAGCTACAAACAAAACTGGACATGTGGAGTGCTAGAAGCCTCACGCTATTTGGTAGAGTCTTGATAACCAAAACTCTAGGTATCTCACAGATTATTTATTCCGCTTCAAATATTGAAGTTCCCGACACAATCGCAGGCACACTGAAAAAGAAGTTAGTAGTTAAGGGGGCCAGTGGATATGCAGTAGCCAATCAGAGCGCAGTATTTCATTTTTCGACCAATCAGATCGCAGGAAAAATACCACGTGACTTGAAAAATTGGCGATTTTTCCGCGCGGCGCCTGGGGCCGAGTGTTGGATCGAGTCCCGCGCGGCCAACCTGGGAGCGAGGTTTTTCGGGTCTAGGCCCGCGCGGCCGGCATGGGAGCGAGGTTTTTCGGGTCTAGGCCCGCGCGGCCCGCATGGGAGCGAGGCAGACCGGAAGTGACGTCATCTAAAACCGGAAATGACCACAGACACCGTGTGACAAAACAGCTTTATTCTTTTTTCATACAAGATCCATTAAGGTTGCAACGTTCTCGTCATCGAGTTGGGCTGCCTGGGCTTGACTGAGATCTTCGTCGAGGGTGGTGACCTGTTTTTCGTAGCCGTAAGGGTACGACAGGAACGTGTCGGGATCGACGACGCGTTTGTCGAAGACCACTCGGTATCGTTTGGTTTCTTCGACCGTTTCCAAGGTTTTGCTGTTAACATCTCGCGTGATCTTGTGCGGGTTGTGCACGGGGATGACGCGTGGTTCGTCGAGAGGGTTGGTGACTTCATCGATGACGTTGGCCTTGAGAAGGTCAAAGTTCAATTGGTCTTGTCCACGTGCATTGAGGGTGAACCCGCGTACCTTGCATTCGACTTTGCCTTGGTGGGTTCGGTACCCGTAATTCTTGGGGCCAGCGGCAGCAAATTCCACGATGTGATCGTCGGGTTTCAATTCGCTGGTGAAGTCGCCGAGATAATCGCCCGTGGGTAGCGTGGGCTCGCCGGGTCGCTGAGAGAAGAGGATGGAATCGGTGTCGAAGTACAACACTTGTTCGGGGCGGAGTCGACTGAGTCCCTCTCGGTAGAGTTTGAGTCGGGCCCATCAGGTGGTGAAACAGGCCACGGAGATGTTGATGTTGACTTGCACGGTTTCTTCGTCCTGGACGCGTTTGTAGACCACCTCGATCATCTCGTCGTTCATGACACGCAGGGTTTGCAGTTCCCGAGTGTCGTCGTTCAACAGTTTGTAGAGTCGTTCCGGCGCCGAGATGCCTTCGACTTGACTCTTGTTGCCTTGTTGCCCGTACTTGCCCTAGAAACTGTTCAACATCATTTTGGCGAGGGAACGTCGACCAGGATTTTTCTGGATCTTGTCAGGTTCGAGGGTGATCTTTTCCTTGGCTTGGTAGTCGTCGAGGTATTGTCGACGTTTGTCAGCGTCGTCGCCTACCCAGTCGGGCCATCCGCTGGCTTCTTGTTTGATCTTGAGAAACGTGTCGACGTACGACGAGAACATGTAGTTGGATTGGAGGGGAAAGTGCCAGACCTCGTACACGCGTTGAATGACGTACCCTCGATTGATGGCTTCCTGCACTTCGGGCGTGGGCCACGTACCCACGAGGCATCGCTCGTCGTCGGTGTGATTGCAACGACGACTGCGTTCGGTCAGCGGTTTGGGTTGCTCACGTTCCACGCAGGCTCGACACAGAGGAAACGTGAGTTTACCTCCACTGCGGTGGGGTAAGACGGCATGGTACAGTCCAAAGGGTGGTAGAATCTTGCATTTGACTAGACCAAAGTAAGCAGCGATGTCGGTGCTGGTGGGTGCGTGGATGATCTCGGGATGTCCCACGGGATAGAAACAGTTCTTGTTGGTCCACGGGTACAGGGACGTGAAATCGAGGTAATGGATCTTTTCACCGTCGACGACCACGTGATACAATTGGATGGCATTGGTGCGTCCCCCGAAAAACGCGTCTCGGGGTTGGAGTCTGGGCACGAGTTCGAAGGAGTCCACGAGAGCGCGCACGGCGTCGTTGGTTTTTTTCGTTTCGTTCCACACGCATTCCCACATGACGCTGACTCTGTAACCCATGGTGCCCAAAGCTATTTCTTTGCGTCGGGTGGCTTCGTAGACGTCGCGCATGGTCTGGTCGCTCATCTTGTGACGCGGTTTGTCGCGGTCCGGAAAACACGTGGGGCACCCGTGCCAAAAGCAGCCGTGGAATTCGTACACGGTGCGTGTGCTGGCATCGTACCCGTCCACGCGGTAGGTGTTTCCGTCTTGACGAATCACGTGTTCTCCGCCATTGCAAGCGTGACGAATGCCACCACCCTGGAGGTGATTCCGGTAGGTCAACCATTCCAGGGCTGCGTGAGAATACGGTTTGCCTTGCCCGTGCCACCCATTGATGGGTTCGGAGGCCAATTGTCGTTCAGGCATGTGTTTGGTGCGGTAGAAGAGATTGCACGCAGAGGCGATGGTGATACAGCGTTCGAGGGGATTGAAACCGCTGATCTCTTCGAATTCCTGGCAGAACACTTCACAGGCTCCTTTGAGGAGCAGCACGTCGGATTCGCAATAGGCCACGAGTTCCTTTTGAAAGTCGAAGACGTGCTCGGGTTCGTGCGCGTCGTACCACCGATGGAATTCTTGCGCTCATTCGACCGACATGCCTTGTGTCGTACTGCACCGCTTTGTTACTATTGATCTCCATCACATTCTCAAATTCTCCGTAGATGATGGCTGTGACGTTTTCTCTCGGGTTGGCACCAAAATCAAGGATCAATCGTATTTCCCCTCTCTGCTTGGGTTTCAGGATCGGACTGTTCAAACATCCGTTGGCTGCGTTCTCAAATACGAACAGGGTGCAGTGCTTGCCGTGGCTTGGAGAAATTGTCTGTAGCCTCTGATGTCTTTGCTGTCATTGCTGTGATTCAGTTCCAAGGCCTGATAGGGGTAGACTTCTCCATTGACGGTCTGTTGAATCCTGGTCAAGTTAAACGTCTTGAAGGAGAAAGGGTACTTGGTCACGGTGCCATTGAACGCTGCTGATTCCACCAATCCCACTATGATCATGTTGGCAATTCGACTCTGAAAAGGATTCTGGATCTCAAAGTGTCTCTCGTTCTGTCCAATGTTGTAGGTTCGGATCTCGCTTCTCACCGTGGGGTAGCTCACCACTTTTCTTCCCGTGTCCATGTTGGTCATCAATTCCCGATAGATGGAGGGATCGACTCTCACTTGACAGAGGTACAGCTTGATTTTGATATCTTCTTGATTCAATCGATGTGTTAGGGCACCATGATACCGCATGCTCCACAAATCGGGTGAATTGAAGTACATCTGGATCCCAATCTGTACTTTGGGGATCAACAGCTTGTTGAGGTAAAAGACTTCGATGTGAGGCACAAAGGTCAAGACGCGCGCTTTTCCTGCAGACTTGCTCCTGTCATCGGCAAGGTCTTTCACCAGACTTTGGTATTCTTCACTCAGGGCTGTGAAATCGGCATGGGGTGTGGTATAATCCAGTTGATTGGCAGTCAAGGTGTCGGGCCAATCGATGTGATTGATCCATCCTTGCGGTTTCAGGATGGTCTTGCCGTCGTCTCGGTCAAAATTCAGCAGGGTTTCCAAATACGCTTTGTAATGGTACGTGTCCGTCTGAGGACTGATGAGGGTTCCATTGAGCTTGACACTGATCTGTTTGAACAGGGTGTGTGCGATGTTGTTGACCAGAAAGATTTTATCGGCCGCCGCTGCATCACCTGCGGTGCCAGCGGTGACTTTCTTCAAATTCCATTCCAATTCGAAGTAGCTGCGAGACAGGTCCACGTAATCTTCTTGAGGGTCGATCTGGAAATCGACGGGGTTGATGCCCGTGGTAAAGGGGTTAATGGGGACCATGCGGTAACTCGAGATGCTGACATCGGTCGGTGGTACCCGAAACAGGTCCAACATGGGGTTCTTGACCGGTGCCGAGCCGGGAATAGGGACGATACTCGTCATCGTCGTCGTCGTCGTTGCTTCTTCAGAGCACTCCTGACCCAGTCGTAGTTCGGGAGCTTTGTGCGTGTCGGCAAGAAGAGACCTCCCTTTTGTACTCTTCGTCTCCGCCTCCTCTGACTCATCCCTCGCGTCAACTCACTGACGATGGGAGGTATGCGTCGCACGCGTCTCGAATAGATGGGATTCATTCTCCAAAGATATCGGTGAGTTTGCGCTTGGCTCTTTTATTGATCTCCTCTAACGCTTTCCGTTTGATGGCGCGTCGTCCTCCTCGCTTCACACCTCGGATCCCTCCTTTGATGTTTAATGGTAATCCCCACGGTGTTCCCGTTTTTAAACCTTCCCAACCAGACCGTAGACTGGCCGAGGCAATGTCTCCGAACAACGCACCACCCGATTGATCGTCGGGTTTGAATCGGGTCAGCGCTCCACCTTTCATGTCTTTTTGAAATGGAGCGTCACGATCGTGTTGCCTTCTCCGAACTTGACCAGGTCCCCTCCAGACTCTGCCACTTCCGTCTCTATAATGTCGATCACGTCTTTACGGACCGGTATATATTGGGTATGGAGAGGTTCGAAGTACTGCGATCCTTTTCCTTGGCGGTTGTAATTCACTTCACGCAACAGATCCGTGACTTGGTTGCCCACCACACCGCTGACACCCACGTCCGAGTACACGAACACGGATCGTGAACTGGCGCCCACCACCGCCTCGAAGGCCTTGTTGATATTCAAGAAACGCCAATTGCAAAAGACGCTCAGCTGTAAATGTCGACTGTCGACCACCCAAAATTTAGGTGATCCAAATTGATCGAATACGTCTGATACAGCAGTGAGGGTGGGAATCGCGTCCGTGTAAAATTCTTGTTGTATGTTGGGACCCAAGACCCACTCTTTCGACACCTCATGGCGTCGGATCCATCCCATCCTCTTGGCCAACTCCTCGTGGATTTGGATACCAGGTCGACCCCCGGCTTCCAGAGTCAGAACGACGTCCTTGTTGTCAATCAATAATTCCTCTCCTTCCCACTTGAATTGCAGGTAGGTTTTCTTTCCGTTCGTCGTGTACTTGGCACCGAATTTGGGTCCAGAGTCATTGTAAATGCGACGTTGCTCGAAAAAAGCGATCATGGATTTCATGAGGCCGATCCCATCTGTGTTAGCGAACACTTGTTTCAGGTCATTGTTGTCAAAGTTGGCAGTTCCTCTCGTGTGAGTCGAACCTTCCACTCGAATCCACCAGGCAGTAAACAAGTTGGCGCCTTCGTTGTGACTGATGATCACTGGTACTTGTGCATCGGGTAGGGCGATGCTCATCAGTCCCACTTTCCATCCACTTCCTTCCAATCGAATCGGGTGGGGTAGACGAATCTTGAAACTATTCGCTGTGTTGTTGGGATACTCCGTCTTGCTACTGTGACTGGGTAACGTGATGTAAAAATCACTCATACTTGAAGTGCAACGTGAGAGTCGTCACGCCCGACACAAAATCCACTAGTTTCCCGTCGCTCTCGGCCACTTGCGTTTCGATTATGTCCATCACGTCACTGCGTACCGGTCTATATTGCACCGGGTTGGGTACAAACTGTCTCTGCTCCAAGGAGTAAGGGATCTCTCGCATCAGATCCGTGACTTGGTTGCCCACCACCATACTCCGCATGGCGTTCGAGTAGAGGTACAACGGACGACGATTGTTTCCAAACGCTCTCTCGTACGATCCATCCAGATCCATGAACACCCAGTTGATGAACGCGCTCAAGTGCAATGCCTCTGCATCGATCTTGTAATACATCTCGTCCCCGTTCCCCACGGGTGTGAGAACATCCACGGCTCTGGGTAACGTATTGTTGTTGAACTCTTTTCTCAAATTAGGACCCAACACATAGCCCAGTTTCCCGCTGTCCAATCGTCCCAGTTTCACCCATCCCATGGCCTTGGCCAACTCGAGGCCAATGCTGAACTTGGGGTACCGCGGTGAATGATTGATCTGGATCGTCGTGCTGGTACGCGAATTGTCAAGGCGTCCCATCCCATCCTTCGCACGCTCCATCACCATGTAAGTCCATTGGTTTGGATCTCCCTTCTTGTGGAATCGCTGGTCGGGTATAGAATCGTCGTTCAGATGCCACAAGTACCGATCTCGCACGGCGTTGAAGAACTCGGTTCCCGTCTTGGGGGGTGTTTCAAAATCCGCCTCCCTCACATGCACGCTTTCGTCCACGTAAATCGTATTCTGATAATCCCACAGAGTGATCCACCCGATATGAAACAGGTACGGATCGTCCAATTTCATCTTTCGAGGCGCTTCCGGCAACGACACACTGGTGACTCCCACTTTCCATCCAGGTTCCTTGAACTGAAGCGGGTACGGGAGACGATTCTTGAAACTGTTGGCCTGATTGGACGGGAATTCCGTCGTGCTGGCATTGCTCATCAATTGCACGTAAAACTCTTTCATGAATGAATCACTCATAGCGAAAGTGCAAGGTGAGAGTCGTGACGCCCGAGGCAAAATCCACCAACGCTCCGTCGTTTTCGGCCACTTGGGTCTCGATAATGTCCACGATTTCAGCCCGCACGGGTAGATATACGATGTGAGCGGGTTCGTAGGTCATCAGGGTCGGGTCGTGAGGGATCTCTCGCAACAGATCCGTGACTTGATTCCCCGTCACCATACTCTCTCCCACGTTCGAATACACGTACAGAGGGCTTCGATTCGGTGCGGTGGTGGAGGCGCTTCCTCCGAACGCTTTCTGGTACGCTTCGTCCAAATACACGAAACGCCAATTGCAGTAGGGACTGAGTTGCAATCCCTCGTTGGAATAGTTCCACAATTCAGTCCAACTTCGCCCGTTGTCAATGTACGTCCAATCTTTCTTGACATCGTTCGTGACTTGATCCGCCTCGGTCCTGAGGTTCCCTCTGGTATGATACACATCGTACTCGTCTTTGACGATCCACTTCATGGCTTCCACCAATTTCGCGCCCAAGAGCACTTCGGGACGGTTTCTTCCATTGGCTTCATTCAGGAAGGTCTTGGAATTGTCGATGACCAACTCGTCTCCGTCCCATCGGAAGACGACGTAAAATTTTTTCTCGTCTCCATTGGTGGATAACAGACTATCGCCTTTATCCGTCACCAATTCACGCAATCGGGTCTCGTAGCGATTCACGATGTACTTCATGAGCGCTTTCCCTCCCGTGATCAAGTGTTGGTCGTCCATGAGATGTTGACCAGTGAGGGTAAAGGTCCACGTATTGACCACTACGTTCCCTCCAATGTCGATGGATTTCATGCTCCACTTGAATCGACAGATGAGATCGTCCGGTTGAAAGGTATGGGTTTGATGAGGACGGACCGGTGGTGTTGGGTACGATAGACTGCTCAAACCCACTTTCCATCCCGATTCTCGAAAGCGTAACGGGTACGGGAGACGATTCTTGAAACTGTTGGCCCTATTGGCAGGGAAATTCCGTCGTGCTGGCATTGCTCATCACTTGCACGTAAAATTCTTTCATGATTGCAACGCGCGTTTCTCGATCCAACATCAAGCAAGAAGAAGAACCCTACAGGAATCCTTCACCACCGGCCACACCCATTCATCACACTTGCCCCATTCACCACAAAGAAGCTCTAAAAGCCTGGGAGACTGACACCCACTGGGGCTATTGGCACTACTACAAGTGTCCCGTTCCAGGTTGCTTTGTCTGCTGCGGTGCCGAGCAAATACAACCCTACCTAGATGCAGCTGCACGACAAATTCACGACTTTTACCGTCAACTCCCAGCGGACAAGATGAAATGCTTCTGCACTTATACACCCATCATGTACATGTCCCATACAGAGAGAAACCCAGGTCGCCTCTTCTTCAGGTGCAAAAAACGTCAATGCGAGTTCTTCCAGTGGGTCGATGAACACCCTCTAGAGAAAAAACGAGGATGGCTACCAGAGGATACATTATGTACTAAACTCTCATTCATGTATGATCATTGACTTTTGACAGATGTGGTGGGGTTCAACCCCGAAAGGGAACCCCAATGAAAAAAATTAAAATTTACTAAAAAAATCAATCAACTCCTCAAGATCAGGAAGACGGCTCTCCATCTCTTCTTTGGCACGCTGCCGCTCCACGCTGTTGCCAAACTGCTCGTTGACTCGTACCAGGTGACCACGACACGATTGGAGTTTTTGTATGACCTGCAAGATCAGGTCCATTCTGGCCTTCATCTGCTTCTTCACGGACTCCCTCTTCGCACGCCGTTTCTTAAATTGGACACGGAGCCAATCATCAGTCAACCGTTTCATGTTGTTATCAATGTCTCTCAAGATGGTGTCATAACCGCGAGTAGCAGGCATGGTGACGCTCAAGACCAGTACAAGACTGCGAGTGACGAGCCCGCGCCGTCTCGGCATTTATGAGACATGGCTCCGTGACGTCACCGTGACGTCAGAGGGGGGATAGGGGGGTATCCCCCCATTCGTGACGTCATTTAAAAACACGTGACATCGGTCTACTTAAGAGAGAACGGACTTTCCCGTCCATTCACTCGTGATCATGGCTTCCAGACAGAGTCTACGTTTGTTGGGGATGGGTCCCGAATTACAACTCTACCAAGACAAATGTTTCATCTGTTTGTTGGATTTAGACATTGCTTCTGTCCTGCGTTGTCACGTGATGCTCTGCTGCGGTAAATGTCTTCACAAACGCTGTTTCCAAAAAGCCCGCGAAACCAGCTTTCAATGTGGACACTGTCGTCTCATGCCCGACGAAGACACGGACACAGACGAACTGAGAGCCGACGAATCGTTGGACGAGTCGGACGACAATATACCTCCCAGACCACCAGGTCCCGTCTGGGTCACACCTCCCGAACTACGAGGACCCACTCTCATTGAAAGGGCCCGAACCGCCATTGCCGATCTGAGAAGTAGTGCCGCTGCTCATTCCATTCATCGAGCAGGCACACGGTCATGGCAACGTCTTCCTTTCCCCATCGATCCCATGGTCTGGTATTTGTTCTGGGTCAACTTGGATTGGTTTCTTTCCACCACGCCCGATGAACCACGCACACTCTACATTCACGCCATCGTGTTCACACCCGTGCAACCCATCCAGCTCGTCCGAAAAGTCGTGTACCGACTGATCAATCAAACGATTCCCATCGAGGTACGACGATGTCTGGTCAATGTCTTTTACAGACTCCGATTCCTACCGATCGAGGAGCAGCCATCAGAGGGACCCTTTGCCTATCCCTACAATCCCAATGAAATCACCGTCACGCACATTCGTTTCACCCGATTTTGGTCTCCCGTTGAATACCACGACCACTTTCCTTACACCTTGGACATTCCATTAAGTCCACCCTCGAGCCCAGAACGATGAAACTCGGATGGATCTTGTATGAAAAAAGAATAAAGCTGTTTGAATCACATCACGTGGTCTGTGGTCATTTCCGGTTTACGATGACGCCACTTCCGGTTGCCATGACGTCACTTCCGGTCTGCCTCGCTCCCATGTCGGCCGCGCGGGACTAGACCCGAAAAACCTCGCTCCCAGGTTGGCCGCGCGGGCCTAGACCCGAAAAACCTCGCTCCCAGGTTGGCCGCGCGGGACTCGATCCAACACTCGGCCCCAGGCGCCGCGCGGAAAAATCGCCAATTTTTCAAGTCACGTGGTATTTTTCCTGCGATCTGATTGGTCGAAAAATGAAATACTGCGCTCTGATTGGCTACTGCATATCCACTGGCCCCCTTAACTACTGAAGTTGTTCAATTT
>JAHPZR010000062.1:47500-78011 GCA_019787425.1 Platygyra sinensis | reverse complement strand
AAACTCGAATCAAGCTTCTAGGTTGACCGCAACCACAAGTTTTCCGAGGGTATTTTTTCAACTCCTGTAATTTTCAAAGCGACGTCCAAGCTTTTCGGCTCACTGAGCTGCTCCGTTGACAACAACTGACTTGATTTTTCCAGCATATTCTTCAAGATTTGTAGATTTCGCAGTTCAATTCTGCTTTCGCTGTAAGTTTTCATTCCACGAGGAGCGACGCTCGAGTCAGGTTTGACAGTGGCGTGATTTTTCTCGACCAATCACAATTCTTTGCTACGCATAGCAACCAATGAAATTGCTTCATTTTGTATAAATCATAGATCACGTCAAATGGCTTTTTTTCGTCTTCGTGGAAGTGGGCAAAGGCGGGGCAAAAGGCCGGCTTTCGCGTTATGTTGAAATATTTTGAAATAAAAAAGGCTTTTCGTTATGATATAAAACAAATAGATTCCATGTTGCCGTGCGTCTGATTCAGTAATAGATCACAGAAGACGTCAAAATGTGGTAAGAACATCAGTGACACACTCGGCTACGCCTCGTGTGCCACTTTTTTGTTCTTACCACATTTTGACGTCATCTGTGATCTATTACTGAACAGACGCAAGGCAACATGGAATCTATTTGTTAAATAGTTGATGAGGCCGAAGGCCAAATCAACTATCACCTCAGAAATCGAGAGTGAATAAAACTTGTTTTAGTAGAATTCCTACTGAAAATTTCCTTCAAAAAAACTATTTCAATTACTTCTGGTCCGAGAATTAGCTTCACGCTTTAGAGAATTTGAGCGGACTGAATGGCCAATTTGGCATTTTCAGTTGTCTACGAACGCTTATCAGTTTCTTTCAAAAATTTCGTAAATGCCCTCCTATTAGTCTTCTCAGTAATTTTGTTTATTCGTTTGCTTCTAAATGTTATTTCCAAACTTCTGAGAAACGAGGAAACGTTGGACTTTTGTCGACCACACCAAGCCACTGCACACGAACGGCTGATAGTGTGCATTGGTTTAGCCAATCACATTACAGCATTTGCAATAGTATACTAGTAGAATTCTACTAATAGGTTTTTTTTTTGTTTTTCATCTTTAGCCGGGACATAATCATTCAGAAACACTCACTTTTTGTAGTCACTTTCCTCTGGTGCAGGTGCTTAAGGGAGTCACAATAGTGCACTGATTTCATTAGTTTAGTTTGCCGCCTTCATCAGGCTAATGAGCATCGCCATGCGTTCATAGCAACCAATGAATAAGCTTCTTTTCGGCGCTATGAATATTAACAAGCGTTATAACAGACCTTTCCAACTGCAAGTAAATGCCACAAGAACAATGGCTATTCTACGCTATGACGGTTTGGGTGTTTACACGAGTCCGTACAAATATGGAACCGTACCGGTCAAAAAGTTGACCTGCTTTTTTCAGGTCCCAAACTTGCACACTTAGCCGTTCAAAAATTCGTCCAGTTCCGCCGGTCCCGTGTAAACGCAAGGTGGAACCGTGCAAGTTTTTGTCCGGACCCGTGTAAACGGGGCCTAAGTGTGCAAGTTTGGGACTTAAAAAAAGCAGGTCAAGTTTTTGACCGGCACGGTTCCATACTTGTACGGACTCATGTAAACGCCCGAACCGTGTAACTTTTTGCTCTGATATCGTGGTTATGGCCTGGAATCAAATGCCGCGGCTGGTCTTAACTTTGCACGGATCCGTGTAAACACCACTGCAACAGAATTTGCACGGATCCATGTAAACAGGCGGTCCAGGAAAAAAAATTCGTCCGTGCAAAACTTTGCCCGGACCCGTGTAAATGGAGCCAAAACCAAACAGAGTTATGAAGACCACTGAGTACGAGTAATAACTCTTAGGCTGAAACGGGCACGTGCAACAATGTCTTTGTACGAGGCGTGTAGGAAACTACGGGTGCGTTTTTTAAGAAAATGCAAGATTGGATTCTTAAATCCGTAATCCGGATTATGCGTTTCTTTACTAAACAAATCAATCCAAGATATTTCGGGTCATGTCGATCATGGTGCATCAAAGGAACACAAGTTCTTAATTGTTCGCTCAAGAAACTTTACTGTAGCCTCTTATCGGGGCAGCATGCAGACATCGTAGACGAAAATTAGCAAGGCTGATTACACAATAAAGGGATAAAAGCTCGTCACACGCAGCAACTACGTGACGAGAAAAGAATCAAGAGAATGATATGACTGGAGGTGAGGATTTACAAAAAAAATGAATTGCAGTTTTCAAGGCTCGGGAATTCACACAAGCATATTTCCTGTAGACTCGTGTTGAGTTTTTGTTTTCTTAGATTGAAGTAAGTTAGTTACTGTATTATGCAGCAAAACTTGCTTTCAAATTGAATTTTGATTTATAATTCTCTTTTAAGTAACCAGAGAGACCGACCTCGCGGAAGCGTGGGAAAGTGGGCCCGCGGAAAAAGTGCCTCTAGGAATGCGGTAAATTTGGCTAAAAAGGCGGGAAAAACCCCGCTAAATAAGAATAATGTTAACGATTTTTTCTTTCACTAGAAAAAAAACAAACAATAAAAAAGGCAAACAGACAAACAAACAACCTGAAGTCAACAACAACAAACTAAAAGAAAAATCAGTAAAAAAAAAAAGAAAAATATCCCGTTACGTGGTTTCTCGTTACGCCGTTACGTCGTTACCCGTTACGCCGTTACACGTTTTACTAACAACCGGCAATTTTGTATTTGGCAATTTTGTGTTTTGCCGTTTAGAGAAAGAAAGAACTGTATATGGTTTAGCTAAAAACATATCATTGTATTGTTATTACAAATTTTAAATACAAAAAATTATAGTATTTCTTTTAAAATCTCCGCCTCAGGTTTATTCTAAAATATTCTTAAATTTAAGCTTTAATATTCCTATAAAATATACTCTGTAAAGAAGAGTGTAGCCGGATGAGGAAAATACAAATGATAACAAATTGACGCACCACTCAATTCTCCTCGCCAACCGCTGAAATGAATACCTTGAAAGACGGTTCTTCTAAGGGCGCGTTCGTTTGGGATATTCCGGAATAAGAATATATTCAGGAATATATTCCGGCTACTCTGCTTCTGGGAGCAGAATAGCCGGAATGGAAATCCAGGTATTCCGGAATGATAATAGCTGCCAAACAAACGCTTACTCGCATTATTCTAATTATTCTTATTCCGGATTGATCCCAAACGAACGCGCCCTAAAATTCGTGGACATAAAATGTGCTACTGAATTAATAAAAGTGTTTCGAGGTTATCTGGTCGGGTCGGAAATTAAAGAAAAAGCAAAAGACTTAGTTTCAAATGAACCCGCTCTGACGGTCATACAAAATGCCCCATAAGAAAAACTAAATTTTTCTAGCTTGTTAGAGGAAATGTTAAACAAAAAACATATTTTTGCATACATTCCCGAAAAACATTCGTTTTATTTCTTGTTTGTTTATCTAGAAGGCTTATCACCTGTATGTTTTAGCTGATAACGAAAATTATTGCCCTTTGAATATTAATAATGGTGTTTTTTTGGCAGATCTTATGTTTTTGTAATCGGATGGCAATTTTGTGTTTGGAAAGTTCTTTTAGTGTCCACAATTAGCTAATATCGAGCAAAATACTCTGACATTAATTCAAGGTTAATGCAAAACATCAAAGAGTAAAATTTGGCTCGGAAGCATCTGGTTTTCCCTGTGTCGTGGTTGTGCACGTCTGGGAGACTGCATACCCGACGTTGAATTTAACACTGATATACTTGCAAAGTTTGACGGCGGGCTCAAAACTGATCGTACTGTGTTAATTTTCTTTTCAAAAATCGCTCATACTCTTTTCGATCTTGCGTGAATTTTTCTCTATTTCCTCTAGCATCATGATAAATTTACGTATGTGAGTATGTTTCAGTGTACCAGGCCCGGGTTGTTCGAAAGGTGGATAACGCTATCCACCGTATAAATCACTCTCCAGCGGATAGCGTGGTTTGTTTTGTTAACACATATCCACTGGATAGCAATTTATCCGGTGGATAGCGTTATCCAGCCTTTGAACAACTGGGGCCGGAAGTATAAAGCGGCCTTCACACGGCAAACTAAAGTTGGCAAACTCGTGTTGGCAAACTCAAGTTGATGTGTGTGAACGCCACAAAAACAGTCGGCAAACAAGTTGGCAAACTTGTTGGCGACAAATAGAACTTGCTTTTATTCTCGTCAACTTTCTCGTCAGCTTTTTCGCCAACTTTTTCGTGTTGGTAAACTCGCATCTGACGTGTGAACGGTTGGCCAACATGAGTTGGTAATTTTCAACATATCAAAACGAGCTCTTTTCACGTGAGTTATTTGCGTGACACTTCACGAAATGGGGACACGAGTCAACACTTTTTAAATTTAATATCAAAGCGGTTCACAATTGTCCGGCTGTTCGGGACGTTTCATCTATAGCCAACAAAGATACTAAAAACAAACAAACAAAACAAAACGGAGGAGCGCGCGGAAAAACTTGGTCTCGTCCAAGCCTTTCTAATTCTCCACCGCTTTTGGATCTTCTCTTCTTATCCTCTGTTTCACTGTTGTACGTGATTGAAACTGCACTAAAAAGCGGCCATGTTGGAAATTGCCCTGTTTGTTATTTGCCACGAGTTTGACGTGTGAAGGAACGAGTTTGCCAAATTTTTGAAGGTTTCTAACACGAGTTTGCTAACTTAATTTTGCCGTGACATACATGCTTTATTTGACAAGTAGGTTATTTTTAACACAAAAATTAGCGAAATTAATAAGCGACGTATTGTTATCGTCAGATGTCATTGCCAAGTACCTTTTTGCTCTGCGGAAAATGCAGATTAACGTGAAAAAGTCTATCTCTCTTTGCTTCAAAGAAAGTTTTCTATTTCGAAGTCAAAAATACAGTTGGTCATTATTAAATGTCACGAACTCCGTTGGACCTGTTGCTGAAACGGTCTCTTAAACATACTGTAGCCTCTTAGCGTCTGTTATCTGAAAAAAAAAAAACAGATTAAGACCTATTTTACGAACTTTTTTCTAAGAAATGAGTGTCAAACATTTTCCGCTGGACTAGGTTAAATGACCCCTTCTGTGGAAATGTTATATAATAGCATAAGCCACTGATGGTGAACAATAGACAGTGCCAAGAACCAAGTAGATTTGATATTTTTATAGTTACCAGTTGCTTTTTTAAACGTCGTTCAGGTTTTAAACTCAACAGACAAAATTACTAGCTGCTTTAACCATCTTAAGTTGGACAAGCCAATTGTTTTTCCTCCTAACTGATAAATTTTACAACAATCTTGTGATTTATGGGATAGACATTGTGGAAGTGAGTCAATACAACAACTTATACAGACAGAAAGCTGAGCAAAAGCGTCGATTTGATTGACATATTTTCAATAATATTTACTCAACACATCCCGCTAAACACTTTTTTATGCGCAGTTTCTTGTGCTACCTGAATTTCTGTTTATTTCCAGTGTCTCGTAAAATACAAGGACGCAGAACTGAATATTCCCTTGAAAGGTAAGTTTTTTTTTGCTTAAAAAAGTAACAGCTTCAGTACGCTTTGTGATGACTGAATATTGAAGAGTTTTAAAAATGTTTCCTTTGCAGCGTGAATTTTCCTTAAGGCAGAGACCGTTCACATTTCAGCAAGGGTTTCCTGTTCAACAGTAGGTTGAGATCTTTTAATTTTTTAAAGCTATTTTTTGACTAGTTTCCTTCAAAAAACTGTAATTCTTTGGAAATTATAACGCGGAGTTTACTTTTATTTGAGCGTATCGTTTCTGGAAAAACTGAAATCGAGTATTTGTAATCTAATGCTAGCATCGTGAGTACTGCAGTTTGGTGTGCGAGAAGTTACCCGCTAATTGGTCAGTAAATTGACTCTAGCTTTACCGTGTTTTGGTTGTTTTGGTCATAACAGGTAAATTTACGTATGAATTTTAGCATGCCATAAGCGCACACCAAACCAGAAAAGACGGTTGGACGGTCTCTCGGAAGGCAAAAACCGTCTTTACATTATTGTGACCTAAGCTGACTAAGCTAGATGCAACACCAATGGGACAAAAATGGCAGTTGTTAAGTTGAAATAATTATCAACAAATTTTTTTTTTTAACTGGCCATCGTATAACTATCTTTTAATGATTGCATTTTAACAGAAACCTCCGCTTCAATAAAATTTGCCTAGACGTTGATAGCCTGCCAAAAAATTCGAAGACCACTTCGAACGCTTTTTCGGCTCGGCCATCATACTTTGATCTTGTTGTGTTCGGATGTCGGATTATGCAAAGACAAATTTCTGATGTCATATTGTGATTGACGGGCTAAAAACCAATCAAATTGCACTATTGCTCCCCGTTCGTGGGCGAACTGATTTCGACAAAATGTTTGGGATTGACTGCAGGCGATTCCTTTTCGCACCACCCCCTCCCCCTTCTCGATCACCCCCTCCCACTTCTCCCCAATTTTTTGCTCCCCCCAGGGGTGCTCCTTTGCTCGCCCGCTTTTTCGCTCGCTTGTTCGATCTCCGCCTGGAAAAGGAAAGGAATCGGCTGCTACACAGGCTAAGACGTTTATGAAACGTGATACTCCAGACCTACGTTCTACTCCAGAAGTGTTTATGAATGCTTAAAATTTTCATGTTTTTTTTTTTGGCAGTTGAGTTTGGAACACACCATTTATCTGGAAAATATTTCACGGCTATCAGCAAGGTACGTAGATGGAAAACGTTCCGAACTTATTTCCAATCATTTCGTATGTACAATTTTTCCGCTTTATTTTTAAAATAAATTAAAACAAACTAGACTACAGGTTTGACTGTAATAGTTTAGCCTCTTCCAGTCGTTCAGTTAGTCAGGGCGCAGCGTAGAAAACAGCGGGCGAAAAAATAAAAAAAGCGCTGTTTTCTGCGCTGCGCCCTGACTAACTGAACGCCTGGAAGAGGCTAGTAATAGTTTAAAGGATGTGCCGGACAGTACAGGGATAAACTCTACCTCTTTGTTAGGTATCAACAGAAAATTCTTTTTATTATTTAGTCAGCGGGTCAAAAACAGCCGTTGATCAAGTGTAATGGTTTGTGTGATATCCAAACTTGAACATTATTGAAAACGAAACACTACTTTTGGTTACACAATTAAAAATGTGAGTACTCTATCATATCAATCAGTTGCTTATGGACAAAAAAACTCACTCCAATAAATGTAACCTCGGCAGAATTTCATCGGTCAATATCTAAACCTTTTATGAGCAGTACCAATTGCAAATGGAAGTTATTGAAAGTTGTCCATATCCGCAGTTAGTGCAATGCCATCAAGCTTGTTAACATATTCTCGATCCATAATTATTCAACACGTCCCACCAATATACTCGTTGCTCTAAACAAGAATTATAAGAATGCTAAAACTTAGTAGAAATGTATTTCTCTCAACAGGTAGACAAGCTGTTTCTTCCAGCAGCAAAACTGATGTTTTCGTTAGCTGAGTGCATACCATGGCTTGCTGTATTTTTGATACTGTCTCTCGCTATAATAATACTAAATCTAATTACTATAATTGTTTTTATAAAAAACCGTAGTCTCCGCAAGCGCAGCACGTACCTGATGATCAGTTTGGCAGTTGCAGACATGTTGGCTGGGGCATTTTCCATTAAAACTACTTCCGATTATCTTGGAGAAGTATGTAATTTATGGGAGAAAATCATACCTGTCAAGCAAGAATTCTATGTGTCAATTTTCGTCTTTTTGTTTCCTGTTGCCTCTATAACTAACATAAGTGCGATTTCTTTGGAGCGGCTTCACGCGACGTTTTTGCCGCTCAGACATCGTGTTATGCAAAAATGGACTTATGGATTAATCGTTGCTTTCACTTGGGTTACCGCTGGGTTGGTATCAACTGGGGTTGTAGTGCTAGAACAATTTAAACCACGAAGTCATTATTTTTACTTATCGAGCTCATTTGGTTTAATTTGTCTGCTGATTATTTCTGTTTCTTACATGTCTATTATTATTAAAGTTCGTTGTGGAGCGCAGCCTGATCACCATGGTGCAGCCAGCAGAGAAAGAAAATTGACCATGACGTTATTTATTGTCACTTTTGTATCTCTCCTATTGTGGTTCCCATTTTTAATATTCAACTTTCTCTATTTTACAACTGGCATTTTAAGTTCAGTATCCACAATAACTTATGATCGGTCAAATTTCGTTGTGATAGTTCTTTTTTATGCCAACTCGCTTGTGAATCCCATCCTATACACAGCACGAATGCCAGACTTCAGAAGAGCTCTTGTTGCTCTCTTTCGTAGACAGCCTCAGCAGTTGAACCCAGCTCCAGTTATTCCTCTCCGTGACATGTGATCAAATATAGATAAAAAGGGAGCATTTATTTTCTTTATTAATCAAAACACTACAAGCCGTGATCAAGTACATTTTAGGCTTTAAGCACTCCTTGTCACATGCTAAAGCTGTTCTAAATATTAATAAGCTCAGTTGTTAAAAGGACTTTCCTTATAATATTGAGAGTTCACTTTTACTCAGTTAGCAAATGTCTCAAGATTAATTTAACTCGATTTCATTTCGGTATTGAGCTTCCTTTATATTCATTTCAGTCATTAATTTAAGCAAGAAAATATTGACACTCCGTACTAAAGGCGAATGGAATGTCGTACTGGTTTGATTTAGCGTCCGGGACGCTTATTTTAGATTTTTTTTTATTTTTTATTGTTTTTAAGACCTATCAAAAGGAGGGTGGTTATTGGATTGGAGGCTTTTATGGAATAGGTACTTGTTTCTTTTTCTACATCAGTGACTTGCTCATATGTGTGAAAAACGAAAGACAGATCTTTCTTTGAAGAATTGTCTCGACTCGTAGAAAGAACAACTGAGACCTGGAGACACTTTAAATGAGCTAGGCTAGTCTGTTTGGTTTTTATTCTTTTTTTTGCTCATTTCTTTGTTTGTTTATTTGTTTGTTTGTTTTGTCACACTTTTGTGAGACGTGGTTGTGATGGCAGCTCTTAAGAAACTAACATCAACCAATATCTCCATCTCAAGTACTGTATATGCCACATAGCCATCTAAAAGCAATAGGGACGCTCATCAGAATTATGATAAGGCTTGGGTGCCGGGAAAAGGCTCTCACTGCAAGAAGGCGCTAAATCGAATCATTATGCTAACTGTAGAACAGCTTCGAAATTTCCTAGCATAGTAGATCTCATGATTTTTGACTGGATTTATTACAACGGTAGGTTTTAGAGAAAAGTTTGAGACTTTGCACCAAGTGAGCTACAAACATTGACTTACGGACGTCTAAAAGCCTCAAAATCGCTCCAAGCTAAGAAAAATTTGGAATGGTACACATACAAAGTGTGTGAAAAGGAGGATATGAAAAAAGTTGAAGAAAGTTTCCATATCGCCTTCTTCAGAGGAGTCTCAGAGGGAACCACTTCTCTAAATTAAAGCAAGTTTCTTTTATACTGTCAGACATTTATTTGATTTTGTTTAGGTGGTTATTAAGACTATGTACCGCAATATTCATTTATGTCATCATAATTGTAATGTACTGTAAATAAAATGTAATGCAAAGTAAAACTGATGTAAATAGTGTAGAGAAGTTTCCGAATAAAATGTAATTCCTTTTTGCTTTACTTCTCCATTAGCACTTTAGCGATTGGATGTCACCTTTAGTCAGCAACCAAAACCAATCGCGCACATCGCCCCAGCTTAAGCGGCCTGGGGCAGCATTTTGAAGACCTCGGTCACAGTTTTTCACTATACGGACCTCCCAGCCGGCCAATAACACATGTATTTATATGTTCTAATATGGATGCTCGATGCTATAATAGATCTTTGGTAATATTTTGCTTTGTAAATTAAAAAAGTTCTAATGAAAGGAATGTAATAACACTATCAGTTTTTAATGCTTTCTAAAGTGATATGAAATGATGTGTAGTATATATGAAATAATTCATATTTAAACTGCGGTTGTAGATGAAAGTGAAGAATGATCATCGCAGTAAATTTCATACATACTTCACATCATTTCACTCCTCATGAGAAGATATGAACTCAATAAATTGACCATACTCCCAATGTAAGGCTTCATAGCTCAGTTGGTAGAGCATCGCACCAGTATTCGCGGAGGTCACGGGTTCGAATACCGTTGAAGCCCTGTTTTTTTCAGTCTTCTTTCCAATTGCTTAAATTCGAAAATTTACTGCGATCATCATTCTTCACTTTTATCTTCAACCGCAGTTCAGATATAAATAAATTCATTTTTACTTCACATAAACAAAAAATCAATTAACGCTCTCAGCGCCATTCTTCAAGCGTAAAGTCACGCTGTATAGGCTTTACCTATAAACAAATTAGTATTTATTAAATCGGCGTCGATCTCTTCTATTGACGATATAATTTCACTAACTATTAACATTATAGGAAAATTGCCACGAAGGAGTGCATTGCTAAACAGTACTGACTCAAACCCGAACACAACAATTTGCAAGCTTTTCCACAAATTCAATACAACGGAGCTTTATCTGTCAAAAGCAACCGATATAACAAAGCATTGAATCAAGTCCCTTGCCTCTTCGTTATCTCTGGGTTCCATTGTAAAAAAAAAAACAGTTTTCTCCCAACAGAGCAAGAAATCAAACCAATCAATTCACTTAAATGAAAAAAGTTGATCGCAGTAGAATAAAGAGTCATTGAATCTTTATTACTTTTTGTTTAGTAAAGTTGTTTTTTTTCCGGCGTTAATTGCTTGTGTCGCCCAACACCTTCCTTTGTTGTATGCAACCGATTAAGCTCACGCGCCGACTTTGCATTATGCTTGAGTTATCGCCAGCATTAAGCTATAATTTATTCAGCTAATGATGAAAAATTCTAGCATTTTTGGGATCGATCCTCGTGCGAAATCTTCGTTGACTGGTCGAGTTTTAAGAAAGAAATAAATAAATAAGCACAAAGGTAGTTTGAAAAGAATAAAACTGGAGCGCTCGGACTCAGTTCTCTTGACTTGGTCGCAACCCTGAAATGTCCACAGAAGACTGAGGAGGAATTAACTCCTTTTAATTGCGCCTTGTTGAATACAGGTATCAACAAGTGTTATTCGAAGCATTTGGAGTCCAGTGCAATAAAAATTAGGCCGTTGTACCTGCCACAGTGTGCAAAACAAATAAAAGAACAAATAGTTTCTAAGTTCTTCTAAAATTTGATTTCCGTTTCCTCAACTGTCACCGTACCCGATTCCTGAAGTTGGTGTTTTCCATTTCCTGTTTTCCTTTGTCTTCAATGTAATTTATTAAATCTAAATCATGCAAAAACATAAATTATACAAAGTCTATAAGGTGTAAAAGTAACTGTGTCCTATTATATCTTGTCAGTTCTTCAGGACAGCGGTATTTGCCACTTCGTTTTAATCTATTGCAAGTCCCAAGAAAAAGGTAAAGGTTAGGATATATATGTATAATGACTCTATTACTGCAGTATTTTGAGCTATACACAGACTGACCTTCCACTGAAACCCAAAGCTTGAAGCTTTGGGTTAGCTTATAAAGAGTTTACTTATGGGAATTTAAAGTCACACTGATCATAGTTCCTTCGATTCTTAACAGTGTTCAATGACGTTTTGATTTTCTAAGCTCACCGACTCTGTTTTCTTTTTTTTTTTTTTCCTTTCAGAGACGTCATGGAAGCTAAGTTTCATTTGTGCATTTTGCTTATCATTCTGGGAACTCTTGCTATGCAGGGAGCAGGCCTGGAAAACATAATGAAGAACCCCTTACACGTTCAGCGCGCTAAACGTGAGTGAGTGTTTCTTTGCATTGATGACCATAAACCGCGTTTGTTGTTTGTATTCTGTTTCACTATGTTGTTGCATGCGTCTAAAGTTGCATTTAAGCACTAGAGAGTCTTTACTTCTAGCTAACAGCTAAACGATCCGTTCTGTTTTTCAGGGTACTATTACTATGGGTACTATAACTACGATACTGATATTTGTGAATCTGTGTCTGGTCGGTTCTGTAATGCGAATGGCTTCTGCGGACAAGGAACTACATTCTGTGGGTACACCTGTGGAGCTTATCCTAGCGTGTCCTGTTGCATGGACTGAGTACGTACTGATGAATTTGATTCTAACTCTGCCCCTTCCAGATACAATGTTTGTTATGTCCCTGATTAAAAGTGTTCATTTCTGGTTGACTGTTAGGAAACAGTTATAGTAGATATACAACGTTTGGATGCAGGCTTGTTATTGCCGGATCTCTTGATCAAGACTATGGATCAAGAATTGCTCGTACCAAACGTCCCTCTAAGTGTTATAAAACCAAATTGATTGTAAGGCTGGTACTACGGCAAATGAAGCATACATGTCCAATACACCCAAACTGAGTCGATTCATCTGAGGCACTTTACGATTCGACTCGATTCGCACGGAGTCGATCCGCGCTACCGGAAGTCAATATCCGTGAAATAATGATACATGAAGCTTCCTCGTTCTTAAAACGTGGCAACAAACTTCAGTCGATTCGTCTGAGGCACTTTACGATTCGACACGATTCGCACGGAGTCGATCCGAACTACCGGAAGTCAACATCAACATCAACATCAACAACTGTAAAATGGTCTATTGGACCCTGGCGACTAGATCGAAGTAAGATTTGTAGCCCTGGCAACCTCTTTCCCATGCAATTAAAAGCAGCACCCCTCATGGTGTTTAAAACGCAACATAGATTTCAAACCATTGTGTAACATGCTACAACTGTCCGCAATTGAACTGATGCTGTGTAGCACTTGGAATTACTGTATGAAGAAAGTTGTGTTAAAAAAGTGCTATAGGAATATTAGCACTTTTTTAACACAACTTTCTTCATACAACTGTCCACAGACTAATGAGCACTCACCTTTCAAGGGTATATGATCTCAATTATCCCTGCACGTGGATGACGTATAAATTTTCTATCTACATCTATCCTAGAGACTTTTTACTATAAGATAATAATCCCAAGTGTTCTATATGGAATTGTGATCTGGGGGTCTGGACCCAAGCTCAAGGACCTGGAAATGATTCACATCAGAGCTGCTAGGTTGATACACAAGCTACCAAATAGTTTTAAGGATAGTGATATACTTTCTAAGGTTGGCTGGATGCCTTTGGAGTATTTTTATAAGTTTCGTGTTTTAACTATTACACATAATGCTTATTATAATTTAGGGCTACGGGAAATTAATTACTTGGTGACCAAGAACTCTAACAGCCATAACCTAAGAAAATCTTTGAATGTTGTACTTAATAGGCCCGAAACCGAATTGGGTCGTAGATCTTTTGTTCACAGATCTGCCATAGCATGGAATGCACTACCAGATTATCTTAAAGATTCGCCAAATTCATCTATTTTTAAATATAACTTAAAACAATCCAAGCAAACAATCATGAATATTAATTTTGGAAAGGGAAGTAATGTTATATATAACATGAAACCAGATTTTTATTATTACTAAAATTATTATTGGTTTACTTAATTTATTTAATTTATTAATTGTATCATACTTGTATCTCACATAATTATTGATTTAGTTTAGCTTTAGATTTAGTTTAGGCAGGTCCACATCAGCTGTAAAGTTGCGAAAATTTTTAACCTGCGTTATCAAATAAAGTTATGTATGTATGTATGTATGTATGTATGTATGCTAGTCCAAACATGCTCATGCCACTCTAGAAATATATTTTTTTTCTATGAATGCTTGTGTATGCTTTTGTTTTAATTTTAGGTCTTAATCCAGGGACGATCCCTCGCATGGGACTTCATCCCGTTCGACCTGCTCCTTTTGGGTCTTGCCTTTTTTTATTTATGCTATTTATTTATGTGATTTACCCAATAAAGCTGTTAAAAAAAGAAAACAAAAAAGAAAGGACGCTGAACAAATGCATAACAAATAGTAGTTTGGTTTAACTCTTAATCCCTTTCGCCATACGTTGCACGTCAGCATTGACTGCTGATAGGCATACTAGTAGTATCCACCTAATGATGTCCCTCAATAAGGTATTCGTAAATCTTTATATCCTTCTACAAGAGCACACAAGCAGTCAGTTTGTCAGAATTCATCTGCGACGATCGTCTCCCAAACCAATTAACAAATCGGCATTGTTCAAAGTATTTTCTGACTGCAGTTTCTTTATACCTCATTCTTTCCCCAGCATTTCTGCATTCCGGCCACATATATTTCCCAGTAAACATTTTTCTTTAATAAACATCAGGTTATTTTCAGGACAAGAGAAAATGCTTGTCAGACTTCAGCATAGATCTGGTAGCTGTCTTTTCACTGGATTACGGAAACAAAGAAAACGTTTTTTTAAAATTCAGTTGTACTTCAATGTTGCACTTCAATGTTCTTAACTATCCTCGATGTCTTAAACATAATCTAATTACACTGACCGGGTCGTTCCCACCGAGTTGAATTTCATCATTATGTCAGTACATGTTTTAGCGCAGTACTCTTGCGCCCGTTTTAGGTTTCAGATCATGCAGACGTTTCAACAAGAATTCAAAGCTTACCGTGCTCAGGATATAAAGGTAGGCTTGGAATCAAGTCATGTTTTATATCGTTCGGCGAGCATCCTAGAAAACCGTGAATTTCTGTACATGGTTTCCGCGAGACTGCATTCGTCGTCTTGTGTCGATATGCTTCAACAACCAATTGATAGATAGATAAGCTTTATTTACCCTCCGTCAGTGTTTATAGCTAAAAGTTAGTGGTACCGAGCAATTCAACTTCAGCAACAATTAATTCAAATTGAACATAACAAGGTTGAAATTACTAAGGCCCCGTTCACACTAATCCGTTTTCAAACGAAAACGAAGCTGTTTTGCTCCGTTTTAAAAAAGATTTAGCGTCCACACTTATCTTTTTCGTATCGTTTTCGCCCGTCCACACTACAATGCCGTATCCGTTTTGAAAACACTTTTATGCCCTCAGTGCGCATGCTCAAATAAACTCGACGCATGCGGATTTTGATATATCGGCCCGCGAAATTGGCGCCATTCTTGATTCTTTGCTGTTGAGTGTTGTTGTGGTTAAGAATTCTTTGATATTATCCTTCTAAACGATGCCAAGAAGAGCTGGAAAACAACCAAAACCTAAAACGGGGGCGGGCTTCGAGAGAGTCGTTTTATCTTCATTTTTCCCGAGGCTGGCAAGGTCAGAAGCCTTAAAATATCTTGTTTTCTTCTTGTGAAATTTCAGTGGCGCCTCAGCCAGGTTAAATGCGCTTGCAAGAGCGTCAAAACACTGGAAGTCATTCCGATCAAGAGAGAAGCCACATGGTAGCGTCCTTCGCCATCTTGGATACTCACAGTCAAGTGGTCTGGCGCCCGGTCGTGTCTATTTTGATGACGTCACTGTTTTCAGATAGCATGGTTTTCTCCGTCCACAGTACAAAACAGCGTTTTCAAAAAGCATCCTTTTCAAATCGCTCCACTTATGAGAGCGTTTTCGAATGGCTCCGTTTTTCTCGGTACCTGGGAACAGCATCTCCCTCCGTGACATTCCGAAAATATCCCCAATGCCTCTGAAGGAAATTTCTCGAGCGGATCAAACGCTAATGCGGGAATGGGTCCAAGAACGTGGTAAGGCAGTGCAGCAACGAACAGTAAGACAATGCACCACGAAACATAACGCTGGAAGTCTTCCCTTGAATATGTACGAAAAAGAGTTACATATCGGGGATAGAGTAACCTTTGATTCCCATGACCTCAATACGATCAACTTTTTATCAAGATCAATTCGTACTTGCTCTGGCAGAGTTATTTCTTTGTCACATCAAGCTCCAGCTTCGTACCAATAGACTTATACTTTTTTTTAGACGATCCTCAGCTGCTACACTTTTATGCCTGTGATTTAGGTCCCCGTTTTCAGGGATTTTCACAGCACGTCCACAAAAGTCGGCCACTATTCGCAATGGGATTAGGTACACTTTACTACAACAATACCACCGTAATATACTGGTGAATTCATCGCCTGAGTAACACTGGAAGCAGCTGACACGTTGCGATCTACATCTCAATTCACATCATCGTGAAAAAAACATTTGATTATCACAGTATTTGCTATGATGAATCGTAACCACAGCCTCTTTTTGGCCATATGAATATGGTCTCTTACCTCCTTTGCTTTAATGACAGCGGATAAGGTACTGTACAGCGCCGCAAATGATCCCCGACCGCAAATGATCCCCAGACCGGAAATGATCCCCAAATTGGACCGCAAATGATCCCGAACCGCAAATGATCCCGTCGGAAAATCAGGAATGGCATGGAATTTGTTCCTCGGGTTATGGATTCAGTTTTTAACATAAACAGAAGTAAGTCATAACTGACCATATTCTATATGGATACACTGAATTACTATGATAAAGAGTTCTTCGAATAATTACCGAAAAAGCTCTAACGGAATGCCTTGTCATCGGCTTTTGTTTGTATAATAAGAAACCTTAATTATTTTTTTTTAGGGTTACTCTTTCAGTTTTTATACAAGCATTAACATTTCATGAAAATTTAACCAAAGCGAAAATTGCGAACAAATTAATAATGTCAGTTCAGTCACTCGACATCCTGCATCTCAATTAACTCAACTAAGTTGTGTCTTATTTCTTGACCTGCACGTTTAGTCAAATCTTGGATGCTACAGACTTTTCATGTGCGGTTTCCGGTTTTGGTCAATCACGCGAATTAACATACTTTTGTCATCGGTGTTGAAAGTCAGTAGCAATAAATTCTAACGGATTATAGTTCGTGGTTGCAGTAGTGTAACCTATCCGGCCGTTTCTTATGTCATATGTCTGAGAATCTTACTGGAAACTAGCTTACGGCTGCCATCTTACTTCTAGTTTGTAATAATATGCGGTTTTTCGGTTTTTCGCATTTTTCCCACGGGTAATGAAGGGAAGTGTTGAGTCGCTCTACATACTATGTAAGTTGACCAATCAGTGCTCCTGTCCAGAACTTCTTGCTGCAAGTTGCAGGTGCTAACCAAAAGTCAAACTGGCTTGTAGAGTTAGGAAGCAGAATTTCTAGCTCATTCGCACGAACTAAAAGGTCATGAACATATCGAGAAAGCTATTACTGTTGGTATTAATACTTGCTTTGGTATTTGTTTCTCGCGCCTTTGGGGTCTTATAATGATGAGGATTTGAAATCAGATTATTTAACATGGAAATGGCATTAAAATTAATCCACTCAAGATTTTTTTGTCTTAGTTTTGGTAGCATTAAGCTATTATTGTTGTAGATCGAGCTTGTTGAGAAATAGTATTGCTGTCTACGAGCTTTGATTTTTTTTTCTGTAATTTTTCAAAATAATTGTCAAGAGTAAATAAGATGAATTTGTCATGAAAATTATAATTTAATTATAGTTTAAGTCAACAGAATATCTTTTCTTTATGTTTATCTAATTCATCGTTTAGTTGATGAAATTAAATGAATATAGAAATAAAATAACAACATAGAAAAATTCCGGGAAACTCATCTTCATGTCATTCCTCGTTTTCGGCGGGGATCATTTGCGGTCCACATCGAGGATCATTTGCGGTTCGGGATCATTTGCGGTCCAATTTGGGGATCATTTCCGGTCTGGGGATCATTTGCGGTCGGGGATCATTTGCGGCGCTGTACAGTACTGAGCTTTGATTGATTTATGTTGAATTTCGTGATTCGTGAAATTCTGTTAAAACTTTGCGTGACGGGAGAATTTAGTTCTTTTTTTTGTGCGTGAAACGGGATCATGACCCCCCCCCCCCCCCCCCCCTCTCCACACACACACACACACACACACACACACACACACACACACCGCTCACCCCACTTTGCCACCATCTTACCTGTATTTACTTCCTTCTCACGCAATGGCTACCCCCGGGGTGTTATTACTTATTCAACATGAGCTATGCTGTGACAAGAAACTGAAACAAGCCTATAGATCTTGTAGGTCTAGTAAACACTAGAAACAACGAAACCACAGTTCGAATGCACTACATTTAATCTCCTTGCACGTAAACGCAAATGAAAATAAACGTGATGGTAGCGGTGTCATTCAACTGAAGAAGTAAACAAGAAAAAAATGTCTAAGTACAAAGTATAAAGACCAAAAACTGACGATGTAAAGTATACTTACAAAACTCTGGCGATTTCCAACGGAACAAATTGCAGAATAATACTTTTGGTTCACAACAGTGAAATGCAACTAAGAAAAGCAGCAAATTTACTGCAAGCAGCTAACAAGCACTGCGAAAATAATTATCAAGACCGCTTAAGTACTAGAAAAACAAATTGTCATTACGTAATCCCCAGGAGTCACGGGAAAACGTGACACGCCCAAAGCGTAGAAAGTTCTAGTCGCTACAGATCTTATCACTACGGTACCCAAACGAGATGTTTTCATCGTTTTGCCTTATCTGAGTCTTCAGAGTAAATTCATCAAAAAAAACTTAAATCTTGTATTAACAAGTTCTGTGGTTGTATTAACCTAAAAATAATTTTTCGTAACACTCACCGCATTAACTCTTTATTCCCCTACAAGAACAGGCTTAACCGCTCCCTCAGGTCTAAGGTTGTGTACAAGGCTAGCTGCTGGGACTGTGATGATTTTTACATAGGTAAAACGAAGCGTCGTTTACGCGACAGAAAAACTGAACATTTCCAAGCACTCACGAAGAGTTATCAAGCATCAGCCATTGCGGATCACATTACATCAATAGGATACAATATTAATTGGGACCATTTTGACATTTTAGCAACCGGGCGTTCTGCGGGGCGTTCTGATATTCATTGTAGAATTAAACAATCATTATTGATAAAGGATTTGAAACCTTCTTTAAACGAAAAAGTCGGCAGCGAGAGACGTTTTCTTTACTAGCCTTTTATATATTTTCCAGCAGACTTTAATTGTGTCATTTTGTCAGGTTAACTTGATGCAATTTACGTTCTTTCAATGCAGTCTTTTTATACGAATATCGTCTTTCCGGCCGAGACTGAAATTCAGTTATTTTCCTCCTGGCTTCAGGCTGAAATTATTTTTGTGAATATTGTTAGTTTATAGCATATGATATTTCTGTTTCCGTATTTGGTGTAAATGATGAATTTTGTGTATGGATGGTGAAGTAATTTTGGAGCCAGTCTTCAGGCATTAAGCCTGATATACCGCATATAATTGACTTCTCGCAGAAATGTTATTAGCATCAAACATATTGTATACTGAATGCTGTTTTTGGCTCGTTTTCTGCTAGTTTTGCCGTTTAAAGAAAGAAAGAACTGTATATGGTTTAGCTAAAAACATATCATTGTATTGTTATCACAAATTTTTAATACAAAAAATTATAGTATTTCTTTTAAAATCTCCGCCTCAGGTTTATTCTAAAATATTTTCAGCTTTAATATTCCTATAAAATATACTCTGTAAAGAAGAGTGTAGCCGGATAAGGAAAATACAAATGATAACAAATTGACGCACCACTCAATTCTCCTCGCCAACCGCTGAAACGAATACCTTGAAAAACGGTTCTTCTAAGGGCGCGTTCGTTTGGGATATTCCGGAATAAGAATATATTCCGGAATATATTCCGGCTACTCTGCTCCTGGGAGCAGAATAGCCGGAATGGAAATCCAGGTATTCCGGAATGAGAATAGCTGCCAAACAAACGCTTACTCGCATTATTCCAATTATTCTTATTCCGGATTGATCCCAAACGAACGCGCCCTAAAATTCGTGGACATAAAATGTTCTACTGAATTAATAAAAGTGTTTCGAGGTTATCTGGTCGGGTCGGAAATTAAAGAAAAAAGCAAAAGACTTAGTTTCAAATGAACCCGCTCTGACGGTTATACAAAATGCCCCATGAGAAAAACTAAATTTTTCAAGCTCGTTAGAGGAAATGTTAAACAAAAAACATATTTTTGCATACATTCCCGAAAAACATTCGTTTTATTTCTTGTTTGTTTATCTAGAAGGCTTATCACCTGTATGTTTTAGCTGATAACGAAAATTATTGCCCTTTGAATATTAATAATGGCGTTTTTTTGGCAGATCTTATGTTTTTGTAATCGGATGGCAATTTTGTGTTTGGAACGTTCTTTTAGTGTCCACAATTAGCTAATATCGAGCAAAATACTCTGACATATATTCATTCAAGGTTAATGCAAAACATCAAAGAGTAAAATTTGGCTCGGAAGCATCTGGTTTTCCCTGTGTCGTGGTTGTGCACGTGTGGGAGACTGCCTGACGTTGAAATTAACATATACTTGCAAAGTTTAACGGCGGGCTTAAAACTGGTTCGTACTGTGTTAATTTTTTTTCAAAAATCGCTCATACTCTTTTCGATCTTAGGTGAAGTTTTCTCTCTTTCCCCTAGCATCATGATAAATATTACGTATTTGGGTATGTTTCAGTATACCAGAAGTATAAGACATATCTACTTTATTTGACAAGTAGGTTATTTTTAATACAAAAATTGGCGAAATTAATAAGCGACGTATTGTTATCGTCAGATGTCAATGTGAAGTACCTTTTTGCTCTGCTGAAACGGTCTCTTAAACATAATAAAGCCTCTTAGCGTCTGTTATCTATTTTACGAACTTTTTTCTAAGAAATGAGTGTCAAACATTTCCCGCTGGACTAGGTTAAATGACCCCTTCTGTGGAAATGTTATATAATAGCATAAGCCACTGATGGTGAACAATAGACAGTGCCAAGAACCAAGTAGATTTGATATTTTAATAGTTACCAGTTGCTTTTTTTAAAAGTCGTTCAGGTTTTAAACTCAACAGACAAAATTACTAGCTGCTTTAACTATCTTAAGTTGGACACGCCAACTGTTTTTCCTCCTAATTGATAAGTTTCACAACAATCTTATGATTATACGATAGACATTGTGGAAGTGAGTCAATACAACTTATGTAGACAGAAAGCTGAGCAAAAGCGTCGATTTGATCGACATATTTTCAATAATATTTACCCAACACATCCCGCTAAAGACTTATTTATGCAGTTTCTTGTGTTACCTGAATTCCTGTTTATTTCCAGTGTCTCGTAAAATACAAGGACGCAGAAACTATTCTCCTAAAAGGTAAGTTCTTTTTTTCCTTAAAAAGGTAACAGCTTTAGTACGCTTTGCGATGACTGAATATTGAAGAGTTTTAAAAATGTTTCCTTTGCAGCGTGAATTGCCCTTGAGACAGACACCATTTCACATTTCAGCAAGGGCTTTCTGTTCAACAGTAAGTTCAGATCTTTTAATTCTTTAAAGTTATTTTTGAATAGTTTTCCTTAAAAAAATGCAATTCTTTGCGGGAATTTTAAGAAATAACACCACACTTTTTAAATTTAAATACATGTTTCGACAGACTTCTGTCATATTCAGTTAAATCACAAAGGACAAAGTTGAATGAATATATAATGTGAGCCAAACTGCTAATTAACTCTAATAACAAAAGGAAGCATGACGATGTAAACTATTACAAAGAAAGTTTTAGTTAACATGGTAAAGTTGATGATTAAGTGTCGGCTTTTTCCATTGAATATGGATGGCTTCTTTTATCTTAAGTTGGAAGGTGGTGGAAGCGTGATCTAGGATGCTAAAACAGTTATTAGAGCATAAGGTGCGGCAATGTTCAGAATTTTGCAAATGTTTAAAAACGTGCGAGGTCCTATCAATGTCAATTTGCTCACGTAAGCGCGTGGAAAAAATGTCGTGTAGTTTCGCCGACATAGCAGGCACTACAGCCCGCACACAAAAACTTGTATACCACACCCGCACAGAGCCCACGAGGGATAGGATCCTTCACACTGAACATGCTGCCGATTTTAAAAGATGAGAATCAAATCAAATTCAAGCATCGTTAGTGCTGCAGTTTGATGTGCAAGAAGTTGTCCGGTAATTGCTCAATAAATTGACTCTAGTTTTATCGTTTTTTAAGTTGTTTTGGCCTTAACAGGTAAATTTACGTATGAATTTTAGCATGTCATAGGCACACACCAAACCAGAAAAGATGGTTGAACGGTTTTTCTCGGAAGGCAGCGGGGAAGGCAGAAAACGTCTTTGCATTTTTGTGACCTATGCGGTCTAGGCTATATGCAGCATATGTGGGGCAAACACGGAAGTAGAAATAATGATCAAAATTAATTCATTGCATTTCAATAGCAAACTCCGCTTCAATAAACTTTACCTTTTGCCGAAGACGTTTATGAAACGTAGTACCCCAGAACTACGTTATACTCTAGAAGTGCTTATGAATGCTTAAAATTTTCATGTTTCTTTTGACAGTTGAGTTTGAAACACCATTTATTAGGAAAAACTTCCTATCAGCGAGGTACGTAGATGATGATCGAAAACGTTCCGAACTTATTTTCAATCATTTCGTATGTACAATTTTTCCGCTTTATGTTTAGTATAAATTTAAACAAACTAGACTCAGTACAGGTTTGACTGTAATAGTTTAAAGGATGTGCCGGACAGTGCAGGCATAAACTCTACCTCTTTGTTAGGTATCAACAGAAAATTCTTTTTTATTATTTGGTCAGCGGGTCAAAAACAGCCGTTGATCAAGTGTAATGGTTTCTGTTATATCCAAACTTGAACATTATTAAAAACTAAACACTACTTTTCGTATTAAAACAAAACCATCCAGCCCGTATTTACCAGCAGAAAAATTTAGCAGGAACTGAAAGTGAAAGAGGCAAAGCCGCCGATCATAAATCAGCAGTGTGTTGTATATAAATTTCAATGTGACCTTTGTGATGAAGGTTATGTAGGCTACACACGCGGACATTTACACAATCGTGTAAAGGGACATAAACAACAGTCCTCGGCCATTGCCAGACACTATAAGAACGCTAGCCTGCAGAACAGGCGTGATTTTTTGCGTATTTCTGGCGAACAGAGGCGAAAGCGAAGCGAGCGCGAAGCGCGAGTTGCGTGCGAGGGGAGGAGCGCTAAAAAATCCCGCCTGTCCCCATACCATTGTTCAAGCTCTTCCGCCCCCAGACACACCCTAAATTACCAGCCAATCACAGTGTTAGAAAAACAATGGTGATCACGGGGCGTTGTGGGCCAAATTTCCAAGGTCTTGTTCTCATCCCTAAAACGGAGAAATTACTTCTTTGGGACTTAAAATAGAAAGGAAAAACACAAATCAATGTTTAAGTGCCCTCAGAATGGAATATTAGGCAGTGCAGAGTCCTCTCAAACCTTTCTGGTGAAGAATTTTTCCTTCAACAGCCTCGAATAACACTACTATCTGTGTGCTTTGAAAACGGATCGAGGATTTAAAGCAGGTTCCTGGACTTAAGAAAACCAAAATGGTAATGTACAGTATTACTACAACGTTGAATTTAACTTTCGGAACGACTGGTAAGGCCACGGCCGATAAAATGACTGGCCAAGTTGTCGGTAAACTCAAGCTTTCGCTTTAGCGTGAAGAATGAATTTCATGCTGTCATGCGAAGTACGTCTGCGAAAGTTTGAACATTTTTAACTTTTAGATAGGTTTTTCTCCTCATGCTGAATTAAAATTTATTGGTACTGAACTTCCTGTGCCGTTCCTTTCCTTTGGTTACCTTGATTTGGGAATTTAAGGTTTTAAATTGAAAAGTATTTTGTACCCTTAATTTCTGAATAATTAATTTACGGCGACATGCACGGTTTGTTTATTTACTTTATTCGCTTCGCTAAAATCTACATTTTTGAGTCTTATTCAACTACTGCAGAACCCCTGAGAAAAGAACTTAGTGGGCACTAATTTAACCTGGTTTAAATACGATTTATCTCAAAATAATTGGCTTGTTTCTTTGTTATCTTCTTGATTTACACCCGGGGATTTACAACTTTCATCTTTCATTCACTGCACTGTATTATTATTTTGTCACGCAGTGCGCGGCGAAGAAACTATCAGATTTCTTGTTTTACTAGCGCCTTTCGCTCTTATTTTCCCATGTTTTCTCCAGTGTTACTTCTTTTTGTTAAAGAATGGAAATTCTGTTTTATTCGGTTTCGTTTTGTCCTCCGAACAGTTCGAAGTCAGTAACGTACTCATTAAATTTTGCTCATTCAATTTTCTTGGCTTTTGTCGCAGGGAATTAGGGACGGGTCGAAGGCAATTTTATGCAGGTGAGGAAGGCTAAGGAGGCAACTTCGGAAATACACGAAAAGCTACAGGGAGCAGATGAGTCCTATTGGACCGTATTTCCTGTTAAATTCACCGAACAATTTTAGCGCGAATCGATCTCTTGTATTCAAATCACTTTGCGTGATTGTGTTACGTCTTGGAAAAACATTCGAGGATCACGTGTTTCGAAGTAACCAATTAGGTAGCCGCGTGCCTTAAAGCAACCAATCAACAAAAACCGTTCGCCAGGCGAACGGTTGGAAAAGCACAAACAATGGTGTGATTACAGGCGGATTTTTCTCGGCTCGCGCATCGCGCTAGAACCCGCTAATCCGCCTGTTCTGCAGGCTATAAGAACGCACACGGGACGATCCCTCGGGACCTGCTTAAACGCTTTGAGGTGCTCAAAAAATGTAAAAACAAATTTGACTGCCTAGTGTTTGAAATGTTATTTATAAGAACACTTAAGCCAAGCCTCAATGTGCAATCGGATTCCATTCGTGCTAAAGTATTTTTATAGCCAATTTTCGCACGTGCTTATTATGTTAATTCTTAGCGTCAATCGTTTTTAATACTGTAATTTTAACATCATAGAACAATTTTTTACCTTGATAATGGAGTGATGTCTACTCCGAAACGTCGGTTTAACTTGTTATCTCTAACTTTTATAGTTTTAACACTACTTTTAGTTACACAATTAAAAATATGAGTACTCTATCATATTAATCAGTTGCTTATGGACAAAAAAATTCACTCCGATAAATGTAACCTCGGCAGAATTTCATCGGTCAATATTTAAATCTTTTATGAGCAGTGCCAATTGCTTTTATGAGCAGTGCCAGTTATTGAAAGTTGTCCATATCCGCAATTAGTGCAATGCCATCAAGCTTGTTAACATATTCTCGATCCATAATTATTCAACACGTCCCATCAATATGCTCTTTACTCGTTAAATACTTCTAAACAACAAACTTAGTAGAAATGTATTTCTCTCAACAGGTAGACAAGCTGTTTCTTCCAGCAGCAAAACTGATGTTTTCGTTAGCTGAATGCATACCCTGGCTTGCTGTATCGTTGATACTGTTCCTCGCTACAATAATACTAAATCTAATTACTATAATTGTTTTTATTAAAAGACGTAGTCTCCGCAAGCGCAGTACGTACCTGATGATCAGTTTGGCAGTTGCAGACATGTTTGCTGGGGCATTTTCCATTAAAACTACTTCCGATTATCTTGGAGTACACCTCTGTAATTTATGGGAGAACTTCATACCTGTCAAGCTAACAGTTTATGTGGCATTTTTTGACATTTTGTTTCCTATTGCCTCTGTAACTAACATTAGTGCGATTTCTTTGGAGCGGCTTCACGCCACGTTTTTGCCGCTCAGACATCGTGTCATCCAAAAATGGATTTATAGATTAATCGTTGCTATCACTTGGGTTACTGCTGTGTTGGTATCAACTGGGGCTGTAGTTCTAGATCAGTTTAAACGAAGAAGTCATTATTTCTACTTATGGAATTCATTTAATTTAATTTGTCTGTTGATTATTTCTGTTTCGTACGTGTCCATTGTTATTAAAGTTCGTTGTGGAGCGCAGCCTCATCGCCATGGTGCAGCCAATAGAGAAAGAAAATTGACCATGACGTTATTTATTGTGACATTTGTATCTCTACTGACGTGGCTCCCATTTGTAATTATCAGTTTTCTCTATTTTGCAACTGATATTTTTAGTTCAGTATCCATAATAACTTTACATCGGTTAAATCTCGTTATGATAGTTCTTTTTCTTGCCAATTCGCTTGTGAATCCCATCCTATACACAGTACGAATGCCAGACTTCAGAAGAACTCTTGTTGCTCTCTTTCGTAGACAGCCTCAGCAGGTGAACCCAACTCCAGTTATTCCTCTCCGTGACATGTGATCAAATATAGTTAAAAAGGGAGCGGCATTTCTCCTTTATTAAGCAAAACACTAAAAGCCGCGATTAAGTACATTTTAGGCTGTAAGCACTCCTCGTCACATGCTTAAGCTGTTTATCCTTATAAAAACAACAGCGCTTTTCAGTTTTGAGTTTTCGGAACATGTTTCGATGTTTCAAACATTATCATCAGCCATTATGAATATATAGTAAAGATTTACAAAAATGGTCGGTATATATAACTATTCATATACAATGAAGCTTTATAAATTCAAATAGTCGTTAACTGTTAAACTTATTTAAACTAATCAATGAAATTATAGACTCAGAAAAGAAATAACGAAAAGGTAAACTAAAACTCGCTGTAAACGACAGTAGATAAATTTAGAAATGCAAAGACAAACTAACATGTTCAACTTGTTTGTAGAGTTCAAGTTTCAAGCTCAGTCGTTACAAGGCCTTTCGCTATTTATAACATTGAGAGTTCACTTTTACTCAGTTAACAAATGTCTCGAGATTAATTAAACCTGATTTCATTTCGGTATTTATATTCATTTTAGTCATTTTAGTCATTCATTTAAACAAGAAAATATTAACACTCCGTGCTAAAGGCGAATGGAATGTCGTAATTATTTGATTTAGAGCCTGGACGCTTATTTTAGATTTTTGGGTTTTTTTTATTGTTTTTACACCTATAAAAAGGAGGGTGTTTATTGGATTGGAGGCTTTTATGGAACAGGCACTTATTTCTTATTCTACATCAGTGACTCCTACGTGTGAAAAACGCGAAAGACAGATCTTTCCTTTTGACGGAATTGTGCCGCCACGGAGAAAAAACAACTGAGACCTGGAGACACTTCAAATGGGATACACTAGTCTGCCTGTTTTTTGTTTGTTTCTTTTTCCTCTTTTTTTGCTTATTTGATTGTTTGGTTTTTTTGTCACTTTCATGTGAGAAGTGGTTGTGATGGCAACTCTTCAGAAGGAGCTTGCATGAACCAATGATCTCCATGTACTGTACATGAATATAGCGACTTGATGACAATAATTGATTGAAAAAGCAGTAGGGAGACTAAACTAATTGCGGACGCTTATCAGAATTATGATAAGGCTTGGGTGCTGAGAAGAAGCTCTCACTGCAAGAAGGCGCAAAATCGAATCATAATGCTAACTGCAGCACAGCTTCGAAATTTCCTAGCATAGTAGATCTCATGATTTTTGACTGGATTTATTACAACGGTAGGTTTTAGAGGAAACTTTGGAACTTTGCACCGAGTGAGCTACAAACGTTGGCTTACAGACACCTAAAAGCCTCAAAATCGCTCCAAGCTATGAAAAATTTGGAATGGTACACATACATACAAAATGTGTGAAAAGGAGGATATGAAAAGAGTAGAAGAAAGTTTTCATATCGACTTCTTTAGAGGGAAAAACACTTCTCTCAATGAAAGCAAGTTTCTTTTATACTGTCAGACATTCATTGATTTGTTTAGGTATTTATTAAGACTATGTTCCGCAATATTCATTTATGTCATCATAATTGTAATGTACTGTAAATAAAATGTAATGCAAAGTAAAACTGATGTAAATAGTGTAGAGAGGTTTCCGAATACAATGTAATTCCTTTTGATTTACTTCTTCATTAGTACTTTAGCGATTGGATGCCACCTTTAGTCAGCAACCAAAACCAATGCGCACTCGCCCCAGCTTCAGCCTCGGTCACAGACCTCGGTCACAGTTTTTCACCATACGGACCTCGCAGCCGGCCAATAACATTTATATTTATATGTTCTAATATGGATGCTCGATGCTATAATAGATCTTTGGTAATGTTTTGCTTTGTAAATAATAAAGTTCTAATAAAAGGAATGTCATAACACTATCAGTTTCTAATGCTTTCTAAAATGATATAATTTTTTCATCCAGACCCGGCCTGTCATTTGTTAAGGTTTTTAGCGTTGACATCGACAGCATGCTGACCTTCTAATAAGTTCAGTAAGGCATACACCAAAAGCTGCACCCTAAGAAGAATTGGGAGGTTTGAGCCGGCCCAGAAATATAATATTAAGGCTTTACAAATCTTTCATTCTGCCTCATCTAGAATACTCTTTCTCGGAGTGGGGAGGGTAAAACTAAAAGTTGGAAGATGCTGATTATTTTATTCTTGGGCCGCTACTGGAAGTTCCTGGGGGGACTCCCATATAAAAGGACGGAACCCCCGGGCAGTGAGTACTGCAATGTTTAGGTTTTCACTCAATTTTATAGCCACACCATTAGAGCTGAAAAACGTACCACCCATTATTGACAAATGTACAGGGGACTTGAATAACACTGGATCCCTCTTAAATATTCATAAAACACACTTTAAAATAAGAGCAAAAAGTCAGAACTCAAACGTTCTCCTTGTTGAGCGGTGGAGTAACCTTACAGCATTTCCATTCTAGAGGAAAACTTCCTGAGAAAATATAGATCTTACACTAAAAGATGCAACAAAACTAAAGGAACCAGAGATCAAATCAGCGCTCTCACAAACTTCAATACGTCTTCTGAGATTTCTTTCTGAGTTCGTCCCTTGAGATTGTCATGATTTAAACAACAAATGTTTAATGTTATTCAGTTATGTTCGGTCCCCTAACAATAACATAATCTAAAAATTAACAACGGATCGTTTCCTCCGAGTTGAATTTTATCAACATGTGCCTATTTTTGCACAGTACTCCAGTGCCAGTGTTAGGTTTCAGATCATACAGTCGTGTCAACCAAAATCAAACCTTGGTCAAGAATTCAAGTTAGGCCTAGAATCATGTCATGTTTTCAGTATATCGTACGGCGAAAACCCTACCCCCACCCCCCCCCCCCCCAAAAAAAACCGCTTTTTTGCACGGTTTTCGTGAGACTCTATTTGTCATCTTGTGTCGATGTGCTTCAAGTCACCAACCAATAGACGGATATATAAGCTTTATTTACCAGTCCGGAATCGTTATCCTTTTTGATAACCATGTGACGTCATATAATGGCGGCCATTTCAAAAACTGGGAATTTTCGTATTCACTTCGCTTTGCTCGTTATTTGTTCGATTATGCTCGGGTGTTTTACCCATAACTCTATTCGATAAGTACCAAGAAAGGAAAAGCCTCGCGTGTTTTGAAGATGGCGGCTGAAGACCAGCGTAAACGATGTAAAATGCTACTCGTAAAGTGAAATAGCGCTTGCAATTTTGCATACAGATCAGGTATGTTTTTCATTTTGTCATTAGATTTAAGTTGCTTGCAGATTTTTGCGACAATCACAAAAAATATGTCGTTAATCTTCACACTATATACTTGGGATTTAATCTGTTTTTAGTGTTGTGCACGATCTGTGAAAAAAGTGCACGGGGTTGTTTTGATTTGCGATGTGCTGTTCGTAACGGCGGCCATATCCACATCTGTAATTGATGCTGATTGATGTGTTCCTAGGTATTGAGATGGCGGATGCTGGTACCCATAGAATCAAAACAGCAAATTTATGCCGATTTTGTGGCAAGACTGCGTCTTCGATTCAGAAAGGACTTCTGCAAGACCTAAAGAAAAATTCAAGCTTGAATTCGAACGACATGATATCGACATTGAAGAGGACAGCGATTTTATTCATCCCCGCCGGCCTAATGTTTGCCTGACGTACGTGAGGTATTTTTATCGCCTGAGACGGTCAATCGGCAAATGCATTAAAAGGTAAGTTGCCTATATTTTTGAGTCCAAGATTCAATGTCCACACATTCGTGGTCCTGAGATATTTTCAAGAAATGCCGGCCAAACTAGGTCAGTTTTCTGGCACACCAGTCATTAATATAATGAACGTTGGATTCAGCGAGTGACAACAATGGGCTAGATTGCAGAATACCCGGCCCACTTTATCCGCGTGTAATAGCCGCTTTAGGAAGTTTTGCTCGAACTAGTATATCTCTAAGGATCTGCCCCTTTTGTATGGTACGATCTGGGGATCTTTGAATATTTCGCTAAGCAAAAATCCTGTGGTTTTGGAAGGACATAGGTCATATGTCAGGTTGGCTTCCGCTGCAATCAGCGTGAAATTTGTAGAGTTTGACACGTCTGTTTTTTGCCAGGTTTCTTCTCTCTCGGCTCGTTTGTATTGCCAGATATGTTTTAAGCTCTCTAAATGTTAGCTCTGGAGGAACAAATATTCCGTGAACATGTTAGCTACTTGCATTTTACGTGTTACTACGCCGAGCCTGGCTGTTGAATTAAACTTATACTGTTTGTTATCACGCAAACTAAACGAAATTAAGTTGCAGCTCTTCAAGATGTATTTACTGTTACTTTTTCGTTTTTATTTACTACAGACTGTTGAACAAGCAGCTTCGCCCGCTACCAAGAAAATGAAGCCTGAGGGAAAATGGAAGCTATTATCATATTAGTGTCAATAAACAACGCTTTTGTGAACAGAATATTTGTTGTC
>JAHPZR010000062.1:12500-42500 GCA_019787425.1 Platygyra sinensis | reverse complement strand
GGACGTTTTTTCACAAATTCCATACAACGGATCGTTATCTCTAACGAGCCCACGATATAACAAAACATTGAATAGACTCCCTTGCCTCTTCGTTCTATCAGAGTTCCACTGTAAACCCAAAATAGTTTTGTCCCAGCAGACCAAGAAATCAACTCAATCAATTCACTTAAGTGAAATGAGCTGATCGAAATAGCAAAAAAGAAGCATTGAATCTTACCACTTTTTCGTTTCCTAAGGTTTTTTTTTTTTTCGTTAGTTGTTCTTGGCTTCTTCTTTTCGTATTATTATACATTGAAGTCTCAAACTCCTTTCTGATTGGCCGAAAGCGTACAGTATACATTTTCGAGATCAGCGCCCGTGAGTATAATAAAACAATTAATATTAGATTCGGTTTTTGTGATATCCAAAATATAATCAAGGTCGAGGTAAGGGTTATTGGTCTCAGGCCTTCGGCTTCGGCTGATAACCCTTACCTCGACCTTGGCTATTCTGGATATCACAAAAGCCTCATCCAATAATTGTTTATTGTTTGCACGCGATTGAGCTTATGTGCCAGATTATGCTTGAATTATCTCGAGAATTTAAGCGGGGGGCTAATGATAAATTCTAGAAATAAACAAGCTCTTGGGCTCAGTTTTCTTGACTCGGTCGCAACCCTGAAATGTCCACAGAGGAGTAAGGTATCAACGAGCTTTATTCTAAGCATTTGGAGTCCAGTGCACCAAAAATAGGCCGCTGCACCTACCCAAGTTTTAAAAACAAAAACAAAACACACAACACATAATTTCCACTACTAAACTTCGATTTCCGTTTCCTAAACCTGCCTGTATCCGTTTCCTGAAGTTGGTTTATTCCGTTCCTGTTTTCTTTGTCCTGGATGTAATTTATTAAATTCACATCACGCAAAACCATAAATTATAGAAGGTCTATAAGGTATAAAATTAACCGTCTTCTATCGTTTTTCATCAGTTCTTCAGGAAAGCGGTAATCGTCACTTTGTTTTAACCGATCGCAAGTTCCAAGGAAAAGGTAAGGATAGGATACTGAAAGATTCTATCACTGCAGCATTTTGAGTTATACCTGCACAGAAGCCCTTTGATTGAAGCTACACTAGACTAAAATAAGCTTTGGATTAGTTTCTGAAAGAGTTGAGATATGAGAATTTAATGTTTGCCTATATCAATTCACGCTAATCATCGTCCGCTCGATTCTTAACAGAGTTTAGTGACGTTTTGGTCTCAGTTTAAGTTCACCGACTCTGTTTTATTGTTTTTGTTTCAGAAACGCCATGGAAGCTAAGTTTCATTTGTGCATTTTGCTTATCATTTTGGGGACCCTTGCAGTGCAGGGAGCACGCCTGGAAAATAACCTGGAGAACCCCTTGCATGTTCCCGCTAAACGTTACGGTTACGGCAGTAATAGTTGTGAAAGCACGCCTGGCCGGTTCTGTAATAGCGAATGGCTTCTGTGGACAAGGAACTACATTCTGCGGGTACACCTGTGGAGATTATCCAAACGTGTGCTGTTGCATGGACTGAGTACGTATAAATTTGATGCTAACTCTGCCTCTTCCCGATAAAATGTTCGTAGTGTCATTAAAAGTGTTTATTTCTAGCTGACTGTGAGGAAACGGTTACAGTAGATATGACTGCAGATACGCACAGAACTATACCAACTAGCTAAATACTGATACCCGTCTCTTCCCGGCTTGTTTTTTATTTGTTTTTCACTTTCTGGCATTGAAACATAATAAACAACATGACCTTTTCGCATCTATAGTTATTACCACTGTTGCTGAAAGTAGATAAAGGTGTATTTGATTATATGGACAAGAAAACATGGAAAATTTAAGAAAGAAAAGAATACTTGACGTGTAATCATAAGCTGCTACTGACAACATCACTTCTCTTTGACAAACGGAAGCAATAGTTACATATGAGTAAAAAGTCATTATTTTATTTCTCTGTTTCAGAAAATAACAACTGGCCTGCTGATGATGCTAATGATGACAGCCTTAGATTAGTAATTAAATAATCACATGGAAAAGTAAACACTTAGTAACTATAAAATGCGAAATTCTGAAGTCAAGAATTGCTATCAACCGTTTAAAAGTAATAAATACAAAATTAACGAGACTGTAATTTAGGCATAAGAACGAATAGAGGCTGAATCATCCGAATTTGTTCGTCTTTGATCTTTTATCATACTGAAGGAAAGACACTTTGTTGATTGTTGTATCTCTCGATACAAAAATAACTGGAAAGAGAAGTAGTATTCGCAAGTAGCATGGTATACTAAGAACACTAACTAGCAACCTGGAAAAATAAACACTTTAGTAAGTAACTATAAAAATACGAAATTCTGTAGTCAGGAATTGCTAGCAACCGTTTATTTAAGAGTGATAAATACAAAATTAACGATACTGTAATTTAGGCATAAGAACGAATAAAGGCTGAATCATCCGAATTTGTTCGTCTTTGATGTTTTATCATACTGAAGGAAAGATATTTTGTTGATTAATACCTGGAAACAGAAGAATTCGCAGCCAGGTTAGCATGGCATCACAAAGTATTCAGTACAATATTAGTATCCTCTAAATGATGTCCTTCAATAAGGTTCTCGTAAATTTTATATCCTTCTTCAAGGGCACATAAGCAGCCAGTAGTTTGTCAAAATCCATCTGGGACCATCGACACCCAAACTAATTAACAAACAAGACGCCAAAAGGCGATTCCGTGGGATGCTCGGACTGGGGAGCGTAGCATTAGAATGAATTCTGAAGTTAAGTTTAGTGTCTCGATTAATCAGTTAGATCGGCCATAAAAATCACTGAGGAAACGGTGTTGAAGAAACGGTCACTGTGCTTGTTGTGGAAAATAGCGTAGGCCGGCGGCAAGTTACTGTGCGAGCAGAGTCTCCTTCAATTTCCCGGTGTTAAGAAATGGCATCAAAACTGGCAGAAGTAATCTTGCAGCGTGAAAACTGGAATTTGTTTTTAGACCATTTCTCTTACGTTGAGATCGTGAGAACTGCTAGAAGATCTGAAGACATGAATGGTAACGCAACGTTTTAATTCTTTGAAGACTAAAATATTGTGAAGGGCTGTATTGCCGTCAATGAACGTAACGAATCTGCCAAAATATTAAGAGGCTAAAATACTGATTGTCTGTTATATAATAAGAAGCTCTTTTGTATGAGAGAAGAACTGAAGTAGGCTCACTTGTGTGAGAGAAAAACGTAACGCACCGTAACGCAACTGGTATATTCCCATTGATCGATGTGTGCTTGATTATTCAAAATAGCGAAAGGATTAAAGTTTCGATCCATCCCAGTCAGAAGCATGAGGAATTCTTCTTAACACTTATTTCCCTTTGTATTTATAAATGTTAACGGTGGAACACTGAAAATAAAATAAACATCGAATGGAATAAACCTTCTCGCAAACACTATTTACATGTGCGTTCTGGTAAACAGGCAAGCTCAATATATGTCAGCAAGAATACACAAAACTTTACAAATCACGTAGCATGATTGTCGACTCATGGATTGAATGAACTGCGAAAATTTCGATAGAGTAAAACTCTCGAGGCTTAAATGTCTTCAATTGCAAACCAACAAGTACTTGAGCCAATTTTTGAAATGATTGGTGTCGATGTTTTCCGTGATGGAATCGATCCTTGATTTGTGAATACACTGATGCAATGCATATCTTGTGTCAAAGTTGCTTCAAACTTCTTACTTAGCCTAAGCGTTAAGCACGTAGGCCGGATGAACACGCAGGTCCGGTTGCTGAACTCGTAGTTTGGCAGGCTGAGTGAACAGTGAACTCGTTGCTTCGATGCGTAACACGGAACGCGGATGTTGTTCAATTCAATACACAACGTCGAAATGCCTTCTAAAATGTCTTACCTTCTGTTTATTTCCTGTCCTTGCCAGAATCGCAGAATCGCAGAATGTTCCTTGCCAGAATCGCACAATGCTTCTGGAAATTACAGTCCTTGCGAGAGTCGCAGAATCGCAGAATGTTTGGAAATAAAAATAGTTTCAGCTGTCAATCAAATTTGCCGTTTTGCGTCGACGAAAAAAAAGAAACCCTACCGAAAACTTACCGTGGCCTGCCACAGGCATCCCACGGAATAAGCATTGTTCAAAGTATTTTATAGTGCTAAGGCTAAACTGCATGTCCACTATAAATAAGATTTACATTTACATTTTATTTTCTGGCTGCAATTTGTATATATCTTATCCTTTCACAAGCAAAAATTTCTGCATTCCACAGAACTTCCCAGTAAATATTTTTTCTTCAATAAACATCAAGTTAATTTTCAGGACAAGAAAATGCTTGTCAGACTTCAGAAGAGATCTGATAGCTGTCTTTTCATGATTTTGGCATCAATTACAAAGAAAACGTTTTTGAAAATTCGTTGTACTTCAATGTTGCACTTCAATGTTCTTTTAAACTATGCTCGGTCTTTTTAACACAATCTAATTACACTGAACGGGTCGTTCCTACCGAGTTAAATTTCATCATTATGTACATGTTTTAGCACAGTACTCTTGCGCCCGTTTTAGGTTTCAGATCATGCAGACGTTTCAACAAGAATTTAAAGCTCACTCAGGATGGAATAATGTCATGTTTTCTATCGTTCGGCGAGCATCCTAGAAAACCGTGAATTTCTATATACGGTTTCCGCGAGACTGCATTCGTCGTCTTGTGTCGATATGCTTCAACAACCAACTGATAGATAGATAAGCTTTATTTACCCTCCGACAGAGTTTATAGCTAAAAGTTAGTGGTACCGAGCAATTCAACTTCAGCAACAATTAATTCAAATTGAACATAACAAGGTTGAAATTACTAAGGCCCCGTCCACACTAATCCGTTTTCAAACGAAAACGAAGCTGTTTTGCTCCGTTTTAAAAAACATTTGCGTCCACAGTTATCGTTTTCGCCCGTCCACACTACAATGCGTATCCGTTTTAAAAACACTTTTATACCCTCAGTGCGCATGCTCAAATGAACTCGACGCATGCGGATTTCAATATTTCAGCCCGCGAAATTGGCGCCATTCTTGATTCTTTGTTGTTGATTGTTGTTGTGGTTTAGAATTCTTTGATATTTTCCTTCTAAACGATGCCAAGAACAGCTGGAAAAAAAAATCAAAACCTAAAACAGGGGCGGGCTTCGAGAGAGTCGTTTTATCTTCGTTTTTCCCGAGGCTGGCAAGGTCAGAAGCCTTAAAATATCTTGTTTCCTTCTTGTGAAATTTAAGTGGCGCCTCAGCCAGGTTAAATGCCCTTGCAAGAGCGTCAAAAGACTGGAAGTCATTCCGATCAAGAGAGAAGCCACATGGTAGCGTCTGTCCGCCATTTTGAATACTCGCGGTCGAGTGGTCTGGCGCCCGGTCGTGTACATTTTGATGACGTCACCATTTTCCGATAGCATCGTTTTCTCCGTCCACACTACAAAACAGCGTTTTCAAAAAGCATCCTTTTCAAATCGCTCCACTCTGGAGAGCGTTTTCGAATGGCTCCGTTTTTGTTGGTACCTGGGAACAGCATCTCCCTCCGTGACATTCCGAAAATATCCCAAATGCCTCTGAAGGAAATGTCTCGAGCGGATCAAACGCTAATGCGGGAATGGGTCCAAGAACGTGGTAAGGCAGTGCAGCAACGAACAGTAAGACAATGCACTACGAAACTTAACGCTGGAGCTCTTCCCTTGAATATGTACGAAAAAGAGTTACATATCGGGGATAGAGTAACCTTTGATTCCCATGACCTCAATACGATCAACTTTTTATCATGATCAATTCGTACTTTCTCTGGCAGAGTTATTTCTTTGTCACATCAAGCTCTAGCTTCGTACCAGTGAACTAATACTTTTTTTAGACGATCCTCAGCTGCTACACTTTTGTGCCTGTGATTTAGGTCCCCGTTTTCAGGATTTTCACATCATGGCCACCAAAGCCGGCCACTATTCGCAATGGGATTAGGTACACTTTACTACAACAATACCACCGTAATATATATTGGTTGAACTAATCGCCTGATTAACACTGGAAGCAGCTGAGACGTTGCGATCTACCTCTCAATTCACATCATCGTGAAACAAACTGATTTGATTATTACAGTATTTGCTATGATGAATCGTAACCACAGCCTCTTTCTGGGCATATGAATATGGTCTCTTACCTCCTTTGCTTTAATGACAGCGGATAAGATACTGAGCTTTGATTGATTTATGTTGAATTTCGTGATTCGTGAAATTTTGTTAAAACTGCGTGACGAGTGAATTCTGTTAACTTTTGTGCGTGAAACGCGATCATGACCCCTTACCCCCCTTTGCCATCCTCTTACCTGTATTTACTTCGTTCTCACGCAATGGCTAACCCCGGAGTGTTATTACTTACAACATGAACTATGCTGTGACAAGAAACTGAAACAAACCTATAGATCTTATCACTACGGTACCCAAACAAGATGTTTTCATCGTTTTGCCTTATCTAGGTCCTCAGAGTAAACTTATCACAAAGCAACTTAAATCTCGTATCTACAAGTTCTATGGTGTATTAACCTAAAATTAATTTTCGTAACATGTTCACTCACCGCATTAACTCTTTATTCCCCTTCAAGGACAGGCTAAACCGCTCTCTCAAGTCTAAGGTTGTAAACAAGGCTAGCTGCTGGGACTGTGATGACTTTTACATAGGTAAAACGAAGCGTTGTTTACACGGCGGAAAAACTGAACATTCCAAAGCACTCACGAAGAGTTATCAAACATCAGCCATTGCGGATCACATTACCTCAACAGGACACAATATAAATTGGGACCATTTTAGCAACCGGGCGTTCTGCGGGGCGTTCTGATATTCATTGCAGAATTAAACAATCATTATTCATTAAGGATTTGAAACCTTCTTTAAACGAAAATGTGGGCAGCAAGAGACTTTTTCTTTACTAGCCTTTTATATATTTTCCAGCAGACTCAGTTTAATTATATCATTTTGTCAGGTTAACTTGACGCGATTGACGTTCTTTCAATACACTCTTTTTATACGAATATCGTATTTCCAGCCGAGACTGAAATTCAGTTATTTTTCTCCTGGCTTTAGGCTGAAATTGCTTTTGTGAATATTCTTAGTTTAGAGCATATGATATTTCTGTTTCCGTATTTGGTGTAATTGATGAATTTGGTGTATGAATGGTGAAGGTAATTTTGGAGCCAGTCTTCAGGCATTAAGCCTGCCCGAGGGGGGGGGGGAAGTACTTAACTAAGTTTCATACGGGGAGGCCCTGCCCCGAGGTCCAACCCCTTACCCTCATATATCATTTTGGCAGAGAAGGTACCCCTTTTATATACCTTTTATTGATAAAAGATACCCCTTTCACAAACATACTTTAGAAAGTCTTGTTCTCATTTTCATGTAGTGCTTAATAAATAAACTGATACAGCCATGAGGGGCGTCTATTCCAAATATTTTAATTAAAGGCCTTTATGAATACCTAAATGACCGATTTCCCTACCCTTTTATATACCTCAACTTGTGAAATCCCTACCCTTTTATATACCTGAAGCCTGAAAAAAGTACCCCTTTCGGGCGCAGCCTCCCCGTATAGGCCATTATAGGGAGTACCCCCCCCCCCCCCCCCCGGTAAGCCTGATATGCGGCATATAAACTTTTTGCAGAAATGCTATTAGCATCAAACATACTATACCAGGAGCCCATTACTAGGAGCCGGCAATTACCACATATTTCTGTCACGGCGTTTTCACAGACCGGCCTATTTTTGCTGTTTCAACTTACCTCGAATTCATATCCCCACAGGAACCGCAGTGACCAATTGCAATCACAAGCACGGACTAATGTTGACATGTTGACAGAATGTCGACATGTTCACGTGAGGCTGCATTGTTTTATCTTTACCGAAGCGTGCTCATGTAGACTGGAACGGGCCTATTTCGCGGGAAAAATATCTAAAAATAGACTGGTCTGTAAAAATGCCGTGGCACTGGCTTATTATGGGAGTTGCAGGCTCCTGTAATGGGCTCCTGACTGTACGTACTGAATGCTGTTTTTGTCTTTTTTATTAGTATTTTATATTCTTCAGCTAAAAAAATATAAATATATTATTAAAAAATTGTAGTATTCCTCAGTTTTAAATCTCAGCCTCAGGTTTATTCTAAAATATTCTTAAAATAGCTGATAGATGACTGATGTATTCCTGTAATTCTGCTAGCAACATGGGGTTGCAAAAGTTACCTTTACTTCTGCTATAATACAGGTACTCTCAATTAACCCCAGAATTGTTGCTATATGATTTGTACCATTCCCGTTGTGTTGTTTGCCATAAGTTTTGTTTCATCAACAATAAAAGCAAGTGATACACTTACGGTCACCCACGGTCTGGCCAGTACCTAGCGCATGCGCACTTCAGTTCATTAAAATATTAAAAAATGTTACATTGTCTAATCATGTTTGTTTACTGATCACTTTTCATACACCATACATCATACACTGCTAATAATTTTACATTCAATTTTGTTAATTTTTTTACACTGGCAACACCCACATGTACTACTAGGTCATGTTGTAAAATTCTGACGTGGAAGCTTGGTGTAATACACCAAAATTATTATTATTATTATTATTATTATTATTATTATTATTATTATTATTATTATTATTGTTATTGTTATTGTTATTGTTATTGTTATTGTTACTGTTACTGTTACTGTTACTGTTACTGTTACTGTTATTGTTACTGTTATTGTTACTGTTATTGTTACTGTTACTGTTACTGTTACTGTTACTGTTACTGTTACTGCTATTGCTACTGCTATTGCTATTGCTATTGCTATTGCTATTGCTACTGCTACTGCTACTGCTATTGCTATTGCTATTGCTATTGCTATTGCTATTGCTATTGCTATTGCTATTGCTATTGCTATTGCTATTGTTATTGTTATTGTTATTGTTATTGTTATTGTTATTGTTATTGTTATTGTTATTGTTATTGTTATTGTTATTGTTATTGTTATTGTTATTGTTATTGTTATTGTTATTGTTATTGTTATTGTTATTGTTATTGTTATTGTTATTGTTAAAGTTGAGGAATGAATAATTAATTTTGTTTTATTCCACTCAGCCCCTGTTAGAATTTTATGGCATAATTGAAAATGGCCGTTAAAAACCATTTTGCTTTCTTCTTTTGGGCAAATTCAAGCATTTTTTAACAATGGCTTATTAACATTCAATAATGCCTCTCATCACCAGCATTCATTATCTAGCCATTTGCATATATTCTTACTTTCATAAATAACTGCATATATAGAACAGTTCTACTTTTTCATTTTGCAGTAGTCACCTGCGCCAATATGGCGCCTATTTTTCTACCTTGTTAGAGGAAATGTTAGACAAAAAATATTTTGCATATATTCGCGAAAAACATTCAATTTATTTCTTGTTTGTTTTTGTAGAAGGCTTATCACCTGTAGGCAATTTCGGGCTGTTTTGCAGTTTTAGCCCGAAATTGCCTCGCATCCACGTTGGATTACATTGTAATGCAAATGAGAAAAACTAACCGTGAAAAGGACTATTGATAAATTTCACAACAATCTTATGATTAATACGATAGACATTGTGGAAGTGAGTCAATACAACTTATCGGCAGAGGAAAAGCCGAGTAAACGCGTCGATTTGATTGACGTATTTTTAACAATGTTTACCCAACACATCCCGCTGAATACTTATTTATGCAGTTTCTTGCGTTTCCTGAACTTCTGTTTTTTCCAGTGTCTCGTAAAATACAAGGACGCAGAACTGAATATTCTCCTGAAAGGTAAGTTTTTTGTTTTTTTTTGCTTAAAAAAGTAAAAGCTTTAGTACGTTTTGTGATGACTCAATATTGAATAGTTTAAATGTTTCCTTTGCAGCGTGTATTTTCCTTGAGGCAGAGACCGTTCACATTTTAGGAAGAGCTTCCTGTTCAACAGTAGGTTGAGGTCTTTTAATTTTGTTAAGTTATTTTTTGACTAGTTTCCTTCAAAAAACTGTCATTCTTTGGAAGTTCTAACGTAGAGTTTTACTTTTATTTGAGCGTATCGTTTTTGGAAAAACTGAAATCGAGTATTTGTAATCTAATGCAAGCATGGTGAGTGCTGTAGTTTGGTCTGCGAGAAGTTGCCCGCTAATTGCTCAGTAAATTGACTCTAGTATTACCGTTTTTTGGTTGTTTTGGCCATAACAGGTAAATTTACGTGTGATATTTAGCATGCCATAAGCGCACACCAAACCAGAAAAATGGTTGGACGGTCTTCTCGGAAGGCAAAAACCGTCTTTACATTTTTGTGACCTAAGCTGACTAAGCTAGATGCAACACAAATGGGACAAAAATGGAAGTTGTTAAGTTGAAATAATTATCACACAATTTTTTTTTCTAACTGGCCATCGTATAACTATCTTTTAATGATTGCATTTTAACAGAAACCTCCGCTTCAATAAAATTTGCCTAGACGTTGATAGCCTGCCAAGCAGGCGTTTCCAAAAACTTACGAGAGGGAAACGAAAGTGCAAAAAATGGGGAGCAGAGGGAGGGGGTGAGGCGAGCAAAGGAAACGCCTGCAATCAATCTCAGACATTTTACCGAACGCCCCCAAACATACCGCGCTTTCTTGGGGCGCCAACTGTCACAAGAGAACCAATGATAATTAACTTCCTTTTGACAAGTGCCCAGCATGGTTTTGATAGAGTCCACAGAAGGCAAATTCCGGAGGGGTACTCCCTTATATGGGCTAGAGAGGTATGTGCGGTCCCAAAGGGTATGGTTTTTCAGCTGTTTTGGTCATAAATAGGGTATCGATTTTAGGTAATCATGGTCATAAATTGGATATGGTTTTTGTTCTCCAGCCTTGATATGGGTATCTTTTTAAGCCGAGAAACCACGTTTTCATCATATCGAAAAGAAAATCAACAAAAGTCTTTCATAAATTGTGTTCACGGTAATTTAACATTGGAGTGAACAAGGAATCCAATTATAACGCAGGTCTGAAACAGGATTTTGATGTAATGGTCAGGTCACAAATAGGGTTTCGAGTTTTTGGTCTGGTCATAAATAGGGTAGGGGTTTTGGAAAGCGGACCGCATACCCCAACCAATTTTTCTGGGGGTACCCCCCCCCCCCACCTCCCCGGAGGCAAATACTACGCGTAAACAGGCTTCCTTTTAATTGTCGCGTCTGTGATTGTTCATTTAAAAAAACCAAGTTTGGAAGATGGAGATACATAAGCTCGATCAAATTGATGGAAGAAACCGACGTCTCTGTAAAATATATAGCTTTCTCGACGTAACGGCGGTCCGCTATGACGAAAAACGCGACAAAGAAGGACAAAGATGCGGTGAGTATCCGTGATATCGTGACAAGAAGGAACGTACTGTTCTTGACAGTTCGACTGAATCAAGAAGCCCGCGGCACAGTATACTGTACGATAGATGTTTCTGAAATATATCAAACCTCTTCCCTCGAAAGTCAATACTCAGTGTACTCAGAGACTTTAAAACATATATCTTTAAAACATATCTGCGAAGCGACGTGCAAAAAACCGCGGTAACCATGTAGTCTCCTACGGGTATTTCATAAATGGATTACAAGGACATCCTGTCTAGGACTAGACTCTAATGGCCGTTGTGCGAAAGGTCTTTCGACGTTTCCTGAACAGAAAATTCGAAGATCCCTTCGAACGCTTTTTCGGCTCGGCCATATCTATTTTGATCTTGTTGTGTTCCGGATGTCGGATTATGCAAAGACAAATATCTGTTGTCATATTTTGATTGACGGACTAATAAACAATTAAATTACACTATTGCTCCCCGTTCGTGGGCGAACGGAGTTCGACAAAATGTTTGGGATTGACTGCAGGCGATTCCTTTTCGCCCCACCCCCTCCCCCTTCTCGCTCACCCCTTCCCCACTTCTCCCCAATTTTTTGCTCTCCCCAGGCGTGCTACTTTGCTCGCCTGCTTTTACGCTCGCTTGTTCGATCTCCGCCTGGAAAAGGAAAGGAAACGGCTGCTACGCAGACTAAGACGTTTATGAAACGTGATACTCCAGACCTACGTTCTACTCCAGAAGTGTTTATGAATGCTTAAAATTTTCATGTTTCTTTTGGCAGTTGAGTTTGGAACACACCATTTATCAGGAAAATCTTCCTCGGCTATCAGCAAGGCACGTAGATTGAAAACGTTCCGGACTTATTTCTAATCATTTCGTGTGTACAATTTTTCCGCTTTATTTTTAGTATAAATTAAAATAAACTAGACTACAGGTTTGACCGTAATAGTTTAGCCTCTTCCAGTCGTTCAGTTAGTCAGGGCGCAGCGTAGAAAACAGCGGGCGAAAAAGTAAAAAAAAGCGCTGTTTTCTGCGCTGCGCCCTGACTAACTGAACGCCTGGAAGAGGCTAGTAATAGTTTAAAGGATGTGCCGGACAGTGCAGGCATAAACTCTACCTCTTTGTTAGGTATCAACAGAAAATTCTTTTTATTATTTGGTCAGCGGGTCAAAAACAGCCGTTGATCAAGTGTAATGGTTTCTGTTAGATCCAAACTTGAACATTATTAAAAACTAAACACTACTTTTAGTTACACAATTAAAAATGTGGGTACTTTATCATATCAATCAGTTGCTTATGGACACTGAAAAAACTCATCCCGATAAATGTAACCTCGGCAGAATTTCATCGGTCAATAATTAAACCTTTTATGAGCAGTACGACTTGCAAATGGGAGTTATTGAAAGTTGTCTATATTCGCAGTTACTGTAATGCCATCAAGCTTGTTAACAAATACTCGATCCATAATTATTCAACACGTCCCATCAATATACTCTTTACTCGTTAAATACTTCTAAACAACAATTATAAGAATGCTAAAACTTAGTAGAAATGTATTTCTTTCAACAGGTAGACAAGCTGTTTCTTCCAGCAGCAAAACTGATGTTTTCGTTAGCTGAATGCATACCCTGGCTTGCTGTAGTGTTGATACTGCCTCTCGCTATAATAATACTAAATCTAATTACTATAATTGTTTTTATAAAAAACCGTAGTCTCCGCAAGCGCAGCACGTACCTGATGATCAATTTGGCAGTTGCAGACATGTTGGCTGGAGTATTTGCCACCGATCATTTCACTATTGTTGGAGCAAACTTCTGTAATTTATGGGAGGACATCGTACCAGTGAAACTAGCAGTCTATATGACATTTCTTTATGTTTTGTTTTCTGTCGCCTCTGTAACTAACATTAGTGCGATTTCTTTGGAGCGGCTTCACGCGACGTTTTTGCCGCTCAGACATCGTGTTATGCAAAAAAGGATTTATGTATTAATCGTTGCTATCACTTGGGTCACAGCTGTGTTGGTATCAACTGGGGCTGTAGTTCTAGACCAATTTAAACAACGAAGTCATTATTTCTACTTATGGAATTCATTTAATTTAATTTGTTTGTTGATTATTTCTGTTTCGTACGTGTCCATTGTTATTAAAGTTCGTTGTGGAGCGCAGCCTCATCGCCATGGTGCAGCCAATAGAGAAAGAAAATTGACCATGACGTTATTTATTGTGACATTTGTATCTCTACTGACGTGGTTCCCATTTGTAATTATCAGTTTTCTCTATTTTGCAACTGATATTTTTAGTTCAGTATCCATAATAACTTTGATCGGTTAAATCTCGTTTTGGTAGTTCTTTATTTCTCCAACTCGCTTGTGAATCCCATCCTATACACAGCGCGAATGCCAGACTTCAGAAGAACTCTTGTTGCTCTCTTTCGTAGACGGCGTCAGCAGGTGAACCCATCCCCAGTTATTCCTCTCCATGACATGTGATCAAATATAAATAAAAAGTTAACATTTCTTCCTTTATTAATCAAAACACTATAGGCCGGGATTAAGTACATTTGAGGGTTTAAGTACTTACTCCTTGTCACATGCTTAAGTGTTTTATCTTTAAAAAACACAACGACGCTTTTCAGTTTTCGGAACATGTTTCGATGTTTCAAACATCATCAAAAGCCATTATGAATATATAGTAAAGATTTACAAAAATGGTGGGTTTATATAACTACTAATATACAATTAAGCTTTAAAAATTCAAATAGTCGTTAACTGTTAAAACTTATTTCAACTAATCAATGAAATTATAGACTCAGAAAAGAAACAACAAAAACGTAAACTAAAACTCCCCGTAAACGACAGTAGATAAATTTAGAAATGCAACGACAAACTAACATCAGTGCTCACCTTGTTTGTAGAGTTCAAGTTTCAACTGTTCGATAAGCTCAGTCGTTACAAGGCCTTTCGTTATAACATTGAGAGTTCACTTTTACTCAGTTAGCAAATGTCTCAAGATTAATTAAACTTGATTTCATTTCGGTATTTAACTTCTTTCATACTCATTTCAATCATTAATTTAAACAAGAAAATATTAACACTCCGTGCTAGAGGCGAATGGAATGTCGTAATGGTTTGATTTAGCGCCCGGACGCTTATTTTAGCTTTTGTTTTGTTTTTTTGTTTTTTTGTTTATTATTGTTTTTAAGACCTATAAAAAGGAGGGTGGTTATTGGATTGGAGGCTCTTATGGAACAGGTACTTCATTTCTTTTTCTGCATCAGTGACTAGCTCATATGTGTGAAAAACGAAAGACAGATCTTTCCTTTGAAGGAATTGTGCCGCCACTTAGAAATAACGACTGAGACCTGGAGACACTTCAAATGAGCTAGGCTGGCCTGTTTGTTTTTACTCTTTTTTTGCTCATTTGTTTGGTTGGTTGGTTGGTTGGTTGGTTGGCTGTTTGTTTTTGTCACATTTTTTGGTGAGAAGTGGTTGTGATGCCAGCTCTTCAGAAGAAACCGACATCAAGAAATATCTCCATCTCATGTACTGTTCATGAATATAGCGACCCAAAAGCAGCAGGGACGCTCATCAGAATTATGATAACACGTGGGTACCGAGAACAGGCTCTCACTGCAAGAAGGCGCTAAATCGAATCATTATGCTAACTGTAGCACAGCTTCGAAATTTCCTAGCATAGTAGATGTTATATTTTTTACTGGATTTATTACAACGGTAGGTTTTAGAGGAAAGTTTAGAACTTTGCATTAAGTGAGCTACAAATATTGACTTACAGACACCTAAAAGCCCATATCGCTCCAGCTATGAAAAATTTGGAATGGTGCACATACATACAAAGTGTGTGAAAAGAAGGATATAAAAAGAGTAAAAGAAAGTTTCCATATCGCCTTCCTTACAGGAGGGGGGTGAATAGGTCTACGGATCGGCGGATTTGGTAAATATTTTAGCCCGGATTCTGGATTCAGAGCGAAATTCTAACGGATCTGCGGATCCTATGATCACGGCGGATCGCGGTTTTATTCAGTTTTTGGACCCGGATTTTGGATTTTGGTGGTTAGGAAGGTCGGATCGTGGATCTCAACGTTCCCCCGGAAATTTCATTTTTTCTCTTTTTTGTGCCGGATGTCACGCAGTGAAGAAAATGACTAGAAATAGTGAGGCACTTGAGCTTGACGTGGCCATAAGTTTGCTCTTTTTTCTCGTATCTGCCAGATTTTGTTTTGATACAGACGTTGGTTACATAACATTTCGTTAATAGTTATCCTCAACGCTAAAACACAATATCGCGCAATTCACTGAAGGCAACTCCAACAACTTAAGTCACTTTGTATCTCGCCTATCATTTAACGCCGAGCAAACAATTTGCAAATTCGGTTTTAGTTGATTTTTTGAGCGGATCGACGGATTCCGCCATTAATTTTAGCGGATCGGCGGATTTAGATACCCCTATTCATCCCCCTCTTACAGGGAAAAACACTTCTGTCAATTATCCCAAGTTTCTTTTATACTGTTTTAGTAAAGCCAGACATATTTATTCATTTCATTTGTTTAGCTGGTTATTGAGACTTGGTATAGATGTACCGCAACATTCACTATGTCATCATAATTGTAGCGTATTGTAAATAAAATGTAATGCAAAATAAAACTGATGTAAATAGGGTAGAGAGGTTCCCGAATACAATGTAATTCCTTTTTGATTTACTTCTCCATTAGTACTTTTGCGATTGGATGCCACCTTTAGTCAGCAACCAAAACCAATGGCGCACATCCTTTAAACTATTTACTAGCCTCTTCCAGGCGTTCAGTTAGTCAGGGCGCAGCGCAGAAAACAGCGCTTTTTTTACTTTTTCGCCCGCTGTTTTCTACGCTGCGCCCTGACTAACTGGACGACTGGAAGAGGCTAAACTATTACAGTCAAACCTGTAGTCTAGTTTGTTTTAATTTATACTAAAACTAAAGCGGAAAAATTGTACACACGAAATGATTAGAAATAAGTCCCTGAACGTTTTCAATCTACGTACCTTGCTGATAGCCGCGGAAGATTTTTCTGATAAATGGTGTGTTCCAAAGTCAACTGCCAAAAAAAAAAAAACATGAAAATTTTAAGCATTCATAAACACTTCTGGAGTAGAACGTAGGTCTGGAGTATCACGTTTCATAAACGTCTTAGCCTGTGTAGCAGCCGATTCCTTTCCCTTTCCAGGCGGAGATCGAACAAGCGAGCGTAAAAGCAGGCGAGCAAAGTAGCACGCCTGGGAAGAGCAAAAAATTGGAGAGAAGTGGGGATGGGGTGAGCGAGAAGGGGGAGGGGGTGGGGCGAAAAGGAATCGCCTGCAGTCAATCCCAAACATTTTGTCGAACTCCGTACGCCCACGAACGGGGAGCAATAGTGTAATTTAATTGTTTATTAGTCCGTCAATCAAAATATGACAACAGATATATGTCTTTGCATAATCCGACATCCGGAACACAACAAGATCAAAATAGATATGGCCGAGCCGAAAAAGCGTTCGAAAGAATCTTCGAATTTTCTGTTCAGGAAACGTCGAAAGACCTTTCGCATAACGGCCATTAGAGTCTAGTCCGAGACAGGATGTCCTTGTAATCCATTTATAAAATACCCGTAGGAGACTACATGGTTACCGCGGTTTTTTGCACGTCGCTTCGCAGATATGTTTTAAAGACACATGTTTTAAAGTCTCTGAGTACACTGAGTATTGACTTTCGAGGGAAGAGGTTTGATATATTTCAGGAACATCTATCGTGCAATATACTGTGCCGCAGGCTGCTTGATTCAGTCGAAATGTCAAGAACAGTACGTTCCTTCTTGTCACGATATCACGGATACTACATCTTTGTCCTTCTTTGTCGGGTTTTTCGTCATAGCGGACCGCCGTTACGTCGAGAAAGCTATATATTTTACAGAGACGTCGGTTTCTTCCATCAATTTGATCGAGCGCATGTATCTCCATCTTCCAAACTTGTGTTTTTTAAATGAACAATTACAGACGCGACAATTAAAAGGAAGCCTGTTTACGCGTACTATTTGTCTCCGGGGAGGTGGGGGGGGGGGGTACCCCCAGAAAAATTGGGTGGGGTATGCGGCCCGCTTTCCAAAACCCCTACCCTATTTATGACCAGACCAAAAACTCGAAACCCTATTTGTGACCTGACCATTACATCAAAATCCTGTTTCAGACCTGCGTTATAATTGGATTCCTTGTTCACTCCAATGTTAAATTACCGTGAACACAATTTATGAAGGACTTTTGTTGATTTTCTTTTCGATAATGATGAAAACGTGGTTTCTCGGCTTAAAAAGATACCCATATCAAGGCTGGAGAAAAAAAAACATATCCAATTTATGACCATGATTACCTAAAATCGATACCCTATTTATGACCAAAACAGCTGAAAAACCATACCCTTTGGGACCGCACATACCTCTCTAGCCCATATAAGGGAGTAACCCTCCGGAATTTGCCTTCTGTGGACTCTATCAAAACCATGCTGGGCACTTGTCAAAAGGAAGTTAATTATCATTGGTTCTCTTGTGACAGTTGGCGCCCCAAGAAAGCGCGGTATGTTTGGGGGCGTTCGGTAAAATGTCTGAGATTAATTGCAGGCGTTTCTTTGCTCGCCTCACCCCCTCCCTCTGCTCCCCATTTTTTTGCACTTTCGTTTCCCTCGCGTAAGTTTTTGGAAACGCCTGCTTGGCAGGCTATCAACGTCTAGGCAAATTTTATTGAAGCGGAGGTTTCTGTTAAAATGCAATCATTAAAAGATAGTTATACGATGGCCAGTTAGAAAAAAAAATGTGTGATAATTATTTCAACTTAACAACTTCCATTTTTGTCCCATTTGTGTTGCATCTAGCTTAGTCAGCCTAGGTCACAAAAATGTAAAGACGGTTTTTGCCTTCCGAGAAGACCGTCCAACCATTTTTCTGGTTTGGTGTGCGCTTATGGCATGCTAAATAACACACGTAAATTTACCTGTTTATGGCCAAAACAACCAAAAAACGGTAATACTAGAGTCAATTTACTGAGCAATTAGCGGGCAACTTCTCGCACACCAAACTGCAGCACTCACGATGCTTGCATTAGATTACAAATACTCTATTTCAGTTTTTCCAAAAACGATACGCTCAAATAAAAGTAAAACTCTACGTTAGAACTTCCAAAGAATTACAGTTTTTTGAAGGAAACTAGTCAAAAAATAACTCAGTAACAAAATTAAAAGATCTCAACCTACTGTTGAACAGGAAGCTCTTCCTAAAATGTGAACGGTCTCTGCCTCAAGGAAAATACACGCTGCAAAGGAAACATTTAAACTATTCAATATTGAGTCATCACAAAACGTACTAAAGCTTTTACTTTTTTAAGCAAAAAAAACCAAAAACTTACCTTTCAGGAGAATAGTCAGTTCTGCGTCCTTGTATTTTACGAGACACTGGAAAAAACAGAAGTTCAGGAAACACAAGAAACTGCGCATAAATAAGTATTCAGCGGGATGTGTTGAGTAAACATTGTTAAAAATACGTCAATCGAATCGACGCGTTTACTCAGCTTTTCCTCTGCCGATAATAAGTTGTATTGACTCACTTCCACAATGTCTATCGTATTAATCATAAGATTGTTGTGAAATTTATCAGTTAGGAGGAAAAAATAATTGGCTTGTCCAACTTAAGATAGTTAAAGGGGCAGTGTCACGCTATTTGGCAACTTTATAAAAAGCTAGAAGGTGTCTTCGCAACAATTGAATTCCAAAAATAATGGTCTAGTTTGTTATTAAAGACTATTTGAAGGTCCTGAAACTGTTTCCTGCCCCCTGTCGCTACGGATGGTAAGAATGGAAATGGATTGAAACTTGAAAAAAATTCGCCGATTTTTCAAGTTTTGATGCTACGTCTTCAAAAAATCCTCAATAAATTTATTATGGTTAGCCCTCTCTGATAAAATTCATTTGATATCTTCCTCGTAGCGTTACAGAAGCATTTTGTTTATGAGTAAAGCCTCAAAGTAATGATTTTAGCACAGAATTGACCTAAAACAGCAAAATGCTCGTGACACTGCCCCTTTAAAGCAGCTAGTAATTTTGTCTGTTGTGCTTAAAACCTAAACGACTTTTAAAAAAAGCAACTGGTAACTATTAAAATATCAAATCTACTTGGTTCTTGGCACTGTCTATTGTTCACCATCAGTGGCTTATGCTATTATATAACATTTCCACAGAAGGGGTCATTTAACCTAGTCCAGCGGGAAATGTTTGACACTCATTTCTTAGATAAAAGTTCGTAAAATAGGTCCTAATCTGTTTTTTTTTCTCAGACAACAGACGCTAAGAGGCTACATTATGTTTAAGAGACCGTTTCAGCAGCAGGTCGAACGGAGTTCGTGACATTTAATAATGATCAACTTTATTATAGATTTCGAATCGCGAAATAGAAAACTTTCTTTGAAGCAAAGAGAGATAGACTTTTTCGCTTTAATCTGCATTTTCCGCAGAGCAAGAAGGTACTTGGCAATGACATCTGAAGATGACAATACGTCGCTTATTAATTTCGCTAATTTTTGTATTAAAAATAACCTTGTCAAATAAAGCAGGTGTGTCTTATACTTCTGGTATACTGAAACATACCCAAATACGTAAATTTATCATGATGCTAGGGGAAATAGAGAAAACTTCACCCAAGATCGAAAAGTGTTTGAACGATTTTTGAAAAAAAATTAACACAGTACGAACCAGTTTTGAGCCCGCCGTTAAACTTTGCAAGTTTATGTTAATTTCAACGTCAGGCAGTCTCCCACACGTGCACAGCCTCGACACATGGAAAGCAAATGCTTCCGAGGCAAATTTTACTCTTTAATGTTTTGCATTAACCTTGAATGAATGTCAGAGTATTTTGCTAGATATTGGCTAATTGTGGACACTAAAAGAACGTTCCAAATACAAAATTGCCATCCGAAGTTACACCTGGCAACGTAAGGTCTGCCCAGAAAACGCCATTAATAATATTCAAAGGGCAATAATTTTGGTTATCAGCTAAAACATACAGGTAATACGCCTTCTAGATAAACAAACAAGAAATGAATTGAATGTTTTTCGGGAATATATGCAAAATGTGTTTTGTCTAACAATTCCTCTAACAAGGTAGAAAAATAGGCGCCATATTGGCGCAGGTGACTACTGCAAAATGAAAAAGTAGAACTGTTCTATATATGCAGTTATTTATGAAAGTAAGAATATATGCAAATGGTTAGATAATGAATGCTGGTGATGAGAGGCATTATTGAACGCTAATAAGCCATTGTTAAAGAATGCTTGAATTTGCCCAAAAGAAGAAAGCAAAATGGTTTTTAACGGCCATTTTCAATTATGCCATAAAATTTTAAACATGGCTTCGGGGCTGAGTGGAATAAAACAAAATTAATTATTCATTAAAAATAGCAAACAAACTGCGGTTAATAAACATAACGAGACAACGCATGTTGTAAAAACTTTCATTTATGAACTTGACGTTTCGTATGCTCCAACATACATCTTCAGAAGTAACGGTTACCTAAACTACAATTAAATTTAAACGCGAAGACTAATACCAAATAAGGAAAGTAATGACAATGAAAAAGAAAATAAAACAGACCTAGTTAAGTCTGCTGGAAAAATATAAATGGCTAGTAGAGAAGAAGTTTCTCACTGCCAATATTTTCATTAAGCGCTGGTTTCAAATCACGAATCAGCAAGGCTTCTTTAATTTTACAATGTACATCAGACTGTCCAGTGGCTAAAATTATCAAAGTGATCCCATTTAATCTTGTGGCCTGTTTGGGTTATATGGTCAGCAATGGCAGAAGAATGGCTGTTACTCGTCAGCGCTTTAAAATGTTCCGTTTTCCTGTCATGTAATCGACGTTTTGTTTTTCCAATATAGTAATCATCACAATCCCAGCAGCTAGCCTTATAAACTACTTTAGACCTAAGGGAGCGGCTGAGTCTGTCTTATACGGGAAAAAAGATTTAATACGGCGAGTGTTTCTGAATATAATCTTAGGATTAAAACAACCATAGAACTTATAAATACATGATTTGAGCTGTTGAGTGACAATTTTACTTTAATAAGCCAATGCCACGGCATTTTTACAGACCAGTCTATTTTTAGATATTTTTCCCGCGAAATAGGCCCGTTCCAGTCTACATGAGCATGCTTCGGTAAAGATAAAACAATGCAGCCTCACGTGAACATGTCGACATTATGTCAACATGGCAACATTAGTCCGTGCTTGTGATTGAAATTGGTCACTGCGGTTCCTGTGGGGATATGAATTCGAGATAAGTTGAAACAGCAAAAATAGGCCGGTCTGTGAAAACGCCGTGACAGAAATATGTGGTAATTGCAGGCTCCTAGTAATGGGCTCCTGGTATAGTATGTTTGATGCTAATAGCATTTCTGCAAAAAGTTTATATGCCGCATATCAGGCTTACCGGGGGGGGGGGGGGTGGGGTACTCCCTATAATGGCCTATACGGGGAGGCTGCGCCCGAAAGGGGTACTTTTTTCAGGCTTCAGGTATATAAAAGGGTAGGGATTTCACAAGTTGAGGTATATAAAAGTGTAGGGAAATCGGTCATTTAGGTATTCATAAAGGCCTTTAATTTAAAATATTTGGAATAGACGCCCCTCATGGCTGTATCAGTTTATTTATTAAGCACTACATGAAAATGAGAACAAGACTTTCTAAAGTATGTTTGTGAAAGGGGTACCTTTTATCAATAAAAGGTATATAAAAGGGGTACCTTTTATCAATAAAAGGTATATAAAAGGGGTACCTTTTATCAATAAAAGGTATATAAAAGGGGTACCTTTTCTGCCAGAATGATATATGAGGGTAAGGGGTTGGACCTCGGGGCAGGGCCTCCCCGTATGAAACTTAGTTAAGTACTTCCCCCCCCCCCCTCGGGCAGGCTTAATGCCTGAAGACTGGCTCCAAAATTACCTCACCATTCATACACCAAATTCATCAATTACACCAAATACGGAAACAGAAATATCATATGCTCTAAACTAAGAATATTCACAAAAGCAATTTCAGCCTAAAGCCAGGAGAAAAATAACTGAATTTCAGTCTCGGCTGGAAATACGATATTCGTATAAAAAGAGTGTATTGAAAGAACGTCAATCGCGTCAAGTTAACCTGACAAAATGATATAATTAAACTGAGTCTGCTGGAAAATATATAAAAGGCTAGTAAAGAAAAAGTCTCTTGCTGCCCACATTTTCGTTTAAAGAAGGTTTCAAATCCTTAATGAATAATGATTGTTTAATTCTGCAATGAATATCAGAACGCCCCGCAGAACGCCCGGTTGCTAAAATGGTCCCAATTTATATTGTGTCCTGTTGAGGTAATGTGATCCGCAATGGCTGATGTTTGATAACTCTTCGTGAGTGCTTTGGAATGTTCAGTTTTTCCGCCGTGTAAACAACGCTTCGTTTTACCTATGTAAAAGTCATCACAGTCCCAGCAGCTAGCCTTGTTTACAACCTTAGACTTGAGAGAGCGGTTTAGCCTGTCCTTGAAGGGGAATAAAGAGTTAATGCGGTGAGTGAACATGTTACGAAAATTAATTTTAGGTTAATACACCATAGAACTTGTAGATACGAGATTTAAGTTGCTTTGTGATAAGTTTACTCTGAGGACCTAGATAAGGCAAAACGATGAAAACATCTTGTTTGGGTACCGTAGTGATAAGATCTATAGGTTTGTTTCAGTTTCTTGTCACAGCATAGTTCATGTTGTAAGTAATAACACTCCGGGGTTAGCCATTGCGTGAGAACGAAGTAAATACAGGTAAGAGGATGGCAAAGGGGGGTAAGGGGTCATGATCGCGTTTCACGCACAAAAGTTAACAGAATTCACTCGTCACGCAGTTTTAACAAAATTTCACGAATCACGAAATTCAACATAAATCAATCAAAGCTCAGTATCTTATCCGCTGTCATTAAAGCAAAGGAGGTAAGAGACCATATTCATATGCCCAGAAAGAGGCTGTGGTTACGATTCATCATAGCAAATACTGTAATAATCAAATCAGTTTGTTTCACGATGATGTGAATTGAGAGGTAGATCGCAACGTCTCAGCTGCTTCCAGTGTTAATCAGGCGATTAGTTCAACCAATATATATTACGGTGGTATTGTTGTAGTAAAGTGTACCTAATCCCATTGCGAATAGTGGCCGGCTTTGGTGGCCATGATGTGAAAATCCTGAAAACGGGGACCTAAATCACAGGCACAAAAGTGTAGCAGCTGAGGATCGTCTAAAAAAAGTATTAGTTCACTGGTACGAAGCTAGAGCTTGATGTGACAAAGAAATAACTCTGCCAGAGAAAGTACGAATTGATCATGATAAAAAGTTGATCGTATTGAGGTCATGGGAATCAAAGGTTACTCTATCCCCGATATGTAACTCTTTTTCGTACATATTCAAGGGAAGAGCTCCAGCGTTAAGTTTCGTAGTGCATTGTCTTACTGTTCGTTGCTGCACTGCCTTACCACGTTCTTGGACCCATTCCCGCATTAGCGTTTGATCCGCTCGAGACATTTCCTTCAGAGGCATTTGGGATATTTTCGGAATGTCACGGAGGGAGATGCTGTTCCCAGGTACCAACAAAAACGGAGCCATTCGAAAACGCTCTCCAGAGTGGAGCGATTTGAAAAGGATGCTTTTTGAAAACGCTGTTTTGTAGTGTGGACGGAGAAAACGATGCTATCGGAAAATGGTGACGTCATCAAAATGTACACGACCGGGCGCCAGACCACTCGACCGCGAGTATTCAAAATGGCGGACAGACGCTACCATGTGGCTTCTCTCTTGATCGGAATGACTTCCAGTCTTTTGACGCTCTTGCAAGGGCATTTAACCTGGCTGAGGCGCCACTTAAATTTCACAAGAAGGAAACAAGATATTTTAAGGCTTCTGACCTTGCCAGCCTCGGGAAAAACGAAGATAAAACGACTCTCTCGAAGCCCGCCCCTGTTTTAGGTTTTGATTTTTTTTTCCAGCTGTTCTTGGCATCGTTTAGAAGGAAAATATCAAAGAATTCTAAACCACAACAACAATCAACAACAAAGAATCAAGAATGGCGCCAATTTCGCGGGCTGAAATATTGAAATCCGCATGCGTCGAGTTCATTTGAGCATGCGCACTGAGGGTATAAAAGTGTTTTTAAAACGGATACGCATTGTAGTGTGGACGGGCGAAAACGATAACTGTGGACGCAAATGTTTTTTAAAACGGAGCAAAACAGCTTCGTTTTCGTTTGAAAACGGATTAGTGTGGACGGGGCCTTAGTAATTTCAACCTTGTTATGTTCAATTTGAATTAATTGTTGCTGAAGTTGAATTGCTCGGTACCACTAACTTTTAGCTATAAACTCTGTCGGAGGGTAAATAAAGCTTATCTATCTATCAGTTGGTTGTTGAAGCATATCGACACAAGACGACGAATGCAGTCTCGCGGAAACCGTATATAGAAATTCACGGTTTTCTAGGATGCTCGCCGAACGATAGAAAACATGACATTATTCCATCCTGAGTGAGCTTTAAATTCTTGTTGAAACGTCTGCATGATCTGAAACCTAAAACGGGCGCAAGAGTACTGTGCTAAAACATGTACATAATGATGAAATTTAACTCGGTAGGAACGACCCGTTCAGTGTAATTAGATTGTGTTAAAAAGACCGAGCATAGTTTAAAAGAACATTGAAGTGCAACATTGAAGTACAACGAATTTTCAAAAACGTTTTCTTTGTAATTGATGCCAAAATCATGAAAAGACAGCTATCAGATCTCTTCTGAAGTCTGACAAGCATTTTCTTGTCCTGAAAATTAACTTGATGTTTATTGAAGAAAAAATATTTACTGGGAAGTTCTGTGGAATGCAGAAATTTTTGCTTGTGAAAGGATAAGATATATACAAATTGCAGCCAGAAAATAAAATGTAAATGTAAATCTTATTTATAGTGGACATGCAGTTAGCTTAGCACTATAAAATACTTTGAACAATGCTGATTTGTTAATTAGTTTGGGGGTCGATGGTCCCAGATGAATTTTGACAAACTACTGGCTGCTTGTGTGCCCTTGTAAAAGGATATAAAGATTTACGAGAACCTTATTGAGGGACATCATTTAGAGGATACTAATATTGTACAGAATACTTTGCGATGCCATGCTAACCTGGCTGCGAATTCTTCTCTTTCCAGGTATTTTTGTATCGAGAGATACCACAATCAACAAAATATCTTTCCTTCAGTATGATAAAAGATTAAAGACGAACAAATTGGGATGATTCAGCCTTTATTCGTTCTAATGCCTAAATTGCTGTATCGTTAATTTTGTATCTATTACTTTTAAACGGTTGATAGCAATTCCTGACTTCAGAATTTCGCATTTTTATAGTTACTTAAGTGTTTACTTTTCCATGTGATTATTTAATTACTAATCTAGGGCTGTCATCATTAGCATCATCAGCACGGCCAGTTGTTGTTTTCTGAAACAGAAAAATAAAATAATGACTTTTTACTCATACGTAACTATTGCTTCCGTTTATCAAAGAGAAGTGATGTTATGTCAGTAGCAGCTTATGATTACACGTCAAGTATTCTTTTGTTTCTTAAATTTTCCATGTTTTCTTGTCTATATAATCAAATACACCTTTATCTACTTTCAGCAACAGTGGTAATAACTATAGATGCGAAAACGGGTCATGTTGTTTATTATGTTTCAATGCCAGAGAGTGAAAAACAAATAAAAAGATAAGCCGGGAAGAGGCGGGTATATTTAGCTAGTTGGTATAGTTCTGTGCATATCTGCAGTCATATCTACTATAACCGTTTCCTCACACTCGGCTAGAAATAAACACTTTTAACGTTACTACTGACATTTTATCGGAAAGGGGCAGAGCCGGTTACAATCAAATTTATACGTACTCAGTCCATGCAACAGCACACGTTTGGATAATCTCCACAGGTGTACCCACAGAATGTAGTTCCTTGTCCACAGAAGCCATCCTTATTACAGAATCGGCCAGGCGTGCTTTCACAACTATTACTGCCGTAACCGTAACGTTTAGCGGGAACATGCAAGGGGTTCTCCAGGTTATTTTCCAGGCGTGCTCCCTGCACGGCAAGGGTCCCCAAAATGACAAGCAAAATGCACAAATGAAACTTAGCTTCCATGGCGTTTCTGAAACAAAAACAATAAAACAGAGTCGGTGAACTTAAAAGACCAAAACGTCACTAACGAAGTGATGATGGCGTGAATTGATATAGGCAAACATTAAATTCTCATATCAAACTCTTTCAGAAACTAATCCAAAGTTTATTTTAGTCTAGTGTAGTTTCAATCAAAGGGCTTCTGTGCAGGTATAATTCAAAATACCGCAGTGATAGAATCTTTCAGTATCCTATCCTAACCTTTTCCTTGGAACTTGCGATCGGTTAAAACAAAGTGACGATTACCGCTTTCCTGAAGAACTGATGAAAAACGATAGAAGACGGTTAATTTTATACCTTATAGACCTTCTATAATTTATGGTTTTGCGTGATGTGAATTTAATAAATTACATCCAGGACAAAGAAAAACAGGAAACGGAATAAACCAACTTCAGGAACCGGATACAGGCAAGTTTAGGAAACGGAAATCGAAGTTTAGTAGTGGAAATTATGTGTTGTGTGTTTTGTTTTTGTTTTTAAAACTTGGGTAGGTGCAGCGGCCTATTTTTGGTGCACTGGACTCCAAATGCTTAGAATAAAGCTCGTTGATACCTTACTCCTCTGTGGACATTTCAGGGTTGCGACCGAGTCAAGAAAACTGAGCCCAAGAGCTTGTTTATTTCTAGAATTTATCATTAGCCCCCGCTTAAATTCTCGAGATAATTCAAGCATAATCTGGCACATAAGCTTAATAGCATGCAAACAATAAACAATTATTGGATGAGGCTTTTGTGATATCCAGAATAGCCAAGGTCGAGGTAAGGGTTATCAGCCGAAGCCGAAGGCCTGAGACCAGTAACCCTTACCTCGACCTTGATTATATTTTGGATATCACAAAAACCGAATCTAATAATTGTTTTATTATACTCACGGGCGCTGATCTCGAAAATGTATACTGTACGCTTTCGGCCAATCAGAGAGGAGTTTGAGACTTCAATGTATAATAATACGAAAAGAAGAAGCCAAGAAGAACTAACGAAAAAAAAAAACCTTAGGAAAAGAAAAAGTGGTAAAGATTCAATGCTTCTTTTTTTGCTATTTCGATCAGCTCTTTTCACTCAAGTGAATTGATTGAGTTGATTTCTTGGTCTGCTGGGACAAAACTATTTTGGGTTTACAGTGTAACTCTGATAGAACGAAGAGGCAAGGGACTCTATTCAATGTTTTGTTATATCGTGGGCTTGTTAGAGATAACGATCAGTTGTATGGAATTTGTGAAAAAACGTCCAAAATCGTTTTGACCGGATTTGAGTTAGTAATGTTCAGCAATGCACTCTTGGGCGCCAATTCTCTTAATGACTATTTAATGAAATTTAATCGTCTAGAGAAGAAATCGACACCGATTAAATTGCATCTTGGTTGAGTGGTTTGGGCGCTGGACCTGAAATCCGGAGTTCGCATGTTGAACTACCTCCTCGACAGGAGTTGTTTAACGATCCGAGCCGTTAGCTCTTTTTTAAAGTAGCCAACAGGTTTCTGTCCTGCTAGTTCTACCATAAGTGACAAACATCGCTTTCTTGAAGAACTGATGAAGAATGATATAGAAGACGGTTAATTTTATACCTTATAGACCTTCTATAATTTATAGTTTTGCGTGATGTGAATGTAATAAATTACAAGAAACGGTATAACCCAACTTCAGGAAACGGTTACAGGCAAGTTTGGGAAACGGAAATCAAAGTTTAATAGACCATGTTCAAAAGTTATTTGTTGTTGTTGTTGTTTTTGGTTTTGCAAACTTGGGTAGGTGCAGTGGCGTAATTTTTGGTGCACTGGGGCCCAAATGCTTAGAATAAAGCTATTTGTTACCCTTATTTTTGTTTTCATTTTAGTCTAACAGGCCCCAAGAGCAAACAGTTAATCTCTCCTCAGTCCCCTGTGGACATTTCAGGGTACGTTGCGACCGAGTCAAGAGAACAGAGCCCGAGCGCTCAAGTTTCATTTATTTCAATTTAATTTTGTTTTTATGAATTTTTTTTCTGAAATACGACCAGTGAACTAATTTTTCGCGCATGAAGCGAAATTCAAGCATAATCTCGGCACATAAGCTCAATCGCGTGCAAACAATAAACAATTATTGGATGAGGCTTTAATGATATCCAGAATAATCAAGGTCGAGGTAAGGGTATCAGCCGATGCCGAAGGCAAATACCGCTTTCACTAGTAAATAAATAATAATAGATAAATAATAATAAACGGGAATTTCCAGTGGCATTTCCACAAAGTGGCTCTTCATCCACTGTTTCCAGATCGAATTAGAATTTAGAAGTGTTGATTTTCATGAAGAACTGTCAAAATATGATAGGAAATAGTTGCTTTTATACCTTATAGACTTTGTATAACTTATGTTTTTGCGTTATTTAGATATAATAAATTGCATTGAAGACAAAGAAAAACAGGAAACGGAATAAACCAACTTCCGGAATGAGATAGAGACAAGTTTAGGATACGGAAATCAAATTTTAAAAGACATTGGAAACTATTTGTTCTTTGATTTGTTTTGCACACTGTGGTAGGCACAGCGGCCAAATTTTTATTGCACTGGACTCCAAATGCTTAGAATAACGCTTGTTGATACCAGTATTTCTTACTTTTTTACAATTTTCCCGCAACAAGGCGCAATTACAGGCTGATAGGGAGCTTAAGCACGCGCATTTTTGAGACGCGGACGGCAACCGGAAGAGAACATTTCGCGTGCTAGGAAAGTATTGTCTCCTAGATTTTTATACTACTCATTTCTAATGGAGAAATGATACTTAGCAATGTGAATGTGGTTGTGTGAGGGCAAGTTAAAAGGGAAAACAGCTCACTTCCGGTTGCCGTCCGCGGCTCAAAAACGCGCGTGCTTAAGCTCCCTAATAACGTCTGCGGATGTGCAAGATCTCATGGCTCCCGCTTGCGCCAACGGCCTGGGCACCATACCAAACCTTGAAAAAATGGCAGCGTTTTTAAAAAGTTTGGTATGGTGCCCAGTTTATGGTGAAAAGGTAGGGCCACACAGAAAACGGTAGAAAGATATCTTTACACTAGCTTCCTCGACCATTGATCGGCACATACTCTTTTGTACGACTTGGGTTTAAAGCTTGTACAATTGGTGAAAACAGCGCGTAAACACGAGAGATTTATCGAGGACTTACGAGATGACATCCGAGTTATGCCGGGTTTTGTATTTTATTTACGTCCATCCTATTGTTCTTTGGGGCACATGCAAAGCCCAGTGAGTGGGCTTGCTAGTTTATTATGTGGACACCTGCTGGAGAAACACGACACGCTTGAGGCGGTTTGACGAGGCCATTGTTCGGTTCGTGGACGGGAATTTAAATCG
>JAHPZR010000062.1:0-10000 GCA_019787425.1 Platygyra sinensis | reverse complement strand
ATTCTATATATTATACCGACATGGCCAAAATTATTACAACGTACAAAATGTGCCATCAGTCGATTGGAAATGTCGAATTTAGATTATTGCCATGAGGCAGCTTGGCCGAGTGGTTAGTGTTTCACCACCCAAGTTTATGTGGCTCGTCGACTAGTTTGTAAAAGAAGCTAACAGGTTTCCCTTCCGCCAGTTAGTGATTTTAACCTTGCTATGTTTAATTTGAATTAACTGTTGCTGAAATTGAATTGTTAGGTTCCACTAGCCTTTGGCTATGACTGCACTGACGGAGGGTACATAAAGTTTATATATCCGTCTATTGGTTGGTGACTTGAAGCACATCGACACAAGATGACAAATAGAGTCTCACGAAAACCGTGCAAAAAAGCGAGTTTTTTTGGGGGGGGGGGGGTGGGGGTAGGGTTTTCGCCGTACGATATACGGAAAACATGACATGATTCTAGGCCTAACTTGAATTCTTGACCAAGGTTTTATTTTGGTTGACACGACTGTATGATCTGAAACCTAACACTGGCACTGGAGTACTGTGCAAAAATAGGCACATGTTGATGAAATTCAACTCGGTGGAAACGATCCGTTGCAACCTCGTTTCCAGGGTCTACTCCGCTTTCAAGATGGCGGCTGAGGGCGGAGAAGAAGCGGAGTAGACCCTGGGAACGAGGTTGGATCCGTTGTTAATTTTTAGATTATGTTATTGTTAGGGGACCGAACATAGCTAATAACATTAAACATTTGTTGTTTAAATCATGACAATCTCAAGGGACGAACTCAGAAAGAAATCTCAGAAGACGTATTGAAGTTTGTGAGAGCGCTGATTTGATCTCTGGTTCCTTTAGTTTTGTTGCATCTTTTAGTGTAAGATCTATATTTTCTCAGGACGTTTTCCTCTAGAATAGAAATGCTGTAAGGTTACTCCACCGCTCAACAAGGAGAACGTTTGAGTTCTGACTTTTTGCTCTTATTTTAAAGTGTGTTTTATGAATATTTAAGAGGGATCCAGTGTTATTCAAGTCCCCTGTACATTCGTCAATAATGGGTGGTACGTTTTTCAGCTCTAATGGTGTGGCTATAAAATTGAGTGAAAACCTAAACATTGCAGTACTCACTGCCCGGGGGTTCCGTCCTTTTATATGGGAGTCCCCCCAGGAACTTCCAGTAGCGGGCCAAGAATAAAATAATCGGCATCTTCCAACCTTTTAGTTTTACCCTCCCCACTCCGAGAAAGAGTATTCTAGATGAGGCAGAATGAAAGATTTGTAAAGCCTTAATATTATATTTCTGGGCCGGCTCAAACCTCCCAATTCTTCTTAGGGTGCAGCTTTTGGTGTATGCCTTACTGAACTTATTAGAAGGTCAGCATGCTGTCGATGTCAACGCTAAAAACCTTAACAAATGACAGGCCGGGTCTGGATGAAAAAATTATATCATTTTAGAAAGCATTAGAAACTGATAGTGTTATGACATTCCTTTTATTAGAACTTTATTATTTACAAAGCAAAACATTACCAAAGATCTATTATAGCATCGAGCATCCATATTAGAACATATAAATATAAATGTTATTGGCCGGCTGCGAGGTCCGTATGGTGAAAAACTGTGACCGAGGTCTGTGACCGAGGCTGAAGCTGGGGCGCGATTGGTTTTGGTTGCTGACTAAAGGTGGCATCCAATCGCTAAAGTACTAATGAAGAAGTAAATCAAAAAGGAATTACATTGTATTCGGAAACCTCTCTACACTATTTACATCAGTTTTACTTTGCATTACATTTTAGTTACAGTACATTAAAATTATGATGACATAAATGAATATTGCGGAACATAGTCTTAACAAGTACCTAAACAAAATCAAATGAATGTCTGACAGTATAAAAGAAACTTGCTTTCATTGAGAGAAGTGTTTTTCCCTCTAAAGAAGTCGATATGAAAACTTTCTTTTACTCTTTTCATATCCTACTTTTCACACATTTTGTATGTATGTGTACCGTTCCAAATTTTTCATAGCTTGGAGCGATTTTGAGGCTTTTAGGTGACTGTAAGCCAACGTTTGTAGCTCACTCGGTGCAAAGTTCCAAAGTTTCCTCTAAAACCTACCGTTGTAATAAATCCAGTCAAAAATCATGAGATCTACTATGCTAGGAAATTTCGAAGCTGCGCTGCAGTTAGCATTATGATTCGATTCTGCGCCTTCTTGCAGTGAGAGCTTCTTCTCAGCACCCAAGCCTTATCATAATTCTGATAAGCGTCCGCAATTAGTTTAGTCTCCCTACTGCTTTTTCAATCAATTATTGTCATCAAGTCGCTATATTCATGTACAGTACATGGAGATCATTGGTTCATGCAAGCTCCTTCTGAAGAGTTGCCATCACAACCACTTCTCACATGAAAGTGACAAAAAAACCAAACAATCAAATAAGCAAAAAAAGAGGAAAAAGAAACAAACAAAAAACAGGCAGACTAGTGTATCCCATTTGAAGTGTCTCCAGGTCTCAGTTGTTATTTCTACGTGGCGGCACAATTCCTTCAAAAGGAAAGATCTGTCTTTCGTTTTTCACACGTAGGAGTCACTGATGTAGAATAAGAAATAAGTGCCTGTTCCATAAAAGCCTCCAATCCAATAAACACCCTCCTTTTTATAGGTGTAAAACAATAAAAAAAAAACAAACAAAAATCTAAAATAAGCGCCCGGGCGCTAAATGAAACCATTACGACATTCCATTCGCCTTAGCACGGAGTGTTAATATTTCTTGTTGCCCCCGCAGGGTTTTTGGCCCCAGAGGGCCAAAAACCCGAGGAGGCACCTTAGGACTCCCCGCGTAATAGAGAGAGAAGAAGAGAGAATGTAGGTATTTCCGGTATATAGCCGCAAAAAATCTCGATTTGTTTGCTTGCACGCCCGCAAGGTATCGACGTTTTTCCCGCAAACGCTCATGGGAGGCCAGCAAAGGGACACGGGCGCGAGGACTTGCGGGATCGGCGTCTTTGCCACGAGCTTTGTCCTTGGTTTAGATCTCGAGTTCAAGCGTCCCTGAAAAGCGTTTGTATTTGCCGACCTCCATTACTATTTCAGCGCGATCAAATAAGTTCGCTTCGAAATGGCCGAGATTATGATCTAAGACAAATTGAAAACGCTTTCAGAGATCCTGAAGATGGATTTTGGGGGAAAAACAGCTCAGAGAGTCCTGAAGTATACTAGATCGAAATTCGAGGCCAGTGTGGTTCATTTGCGACTAAATAGCTAAATCAGTACAGTACCTTCCGATCGTCAGAATTACCCAAGGATAACAATAAGGTGACAGGCCTGCGCGACTCCCATTCACGTGTAGTAGCCGCTTAGGAAGTTTTGCCCCTTTTGTATGGTACGATCGGAGGATCTTTGAATATTTCGCTAAGCACTAATCCTGTGTTTTCAGGGAGACATTTCGTCAGAGTAAAGCCGTTAGAGGTCATATTTCTGTGTGGCTTCCGCTGTTATCCGCTTGTAATTTGCAGAGTTTGACACCTCTGTTTTTTTGCCAGTTTTTTTCTCTTGATATGCAAGATATGTTTAGGTCCCAAATGTTAGCTCTGGAGGAATAAAGTTTGAAATATTCCTTTGGCATCTCGTTTATTTGGATGGCTTATTTTCACGAGTAATCTTACGGCAGGGATCCAAATGTAAATGTTTTGCGGCGTTTTCATTGAGGACAAAAAGCTTGACTCTAATTTGCATATATGGCGACTGTAACGCGATACTTTTGTTTACATTTCACTTCTGTTGTGCTTTCGAGATACGTTTGCTCGTACACTCTTTTCTTTTCTAAGGATGTTATTTTTCCGGCCCAGACTGAATATTCTTATTTTTCTGCCGATTTTAGGCTGAAAATATTCTTGTATTATTCTTACATTATAGCTTATGGCATTTTCGTTTTATTTAGAATTTATTAGGCTATCAAGTACAAGTGTTTGGTTTCTGGATCTGGATCGCGGTCAGCACATTGTGCATGTGCTCTGGACACCACTTTTCGTAGCGAGGCCAAGATGTCACGTCAAAATATATTCTTATATAAAAAAGAGTGCATATCAAGACAATTGTTTTTTTTTTAGTATCAGACTAGAACAATAACGTTCAATATTATTGTTTCAATGAGCAGAAATAAAAGAAAGCGGGGGCAGCTTTAGTGATAACTATTACTAGTTTAAATTAACGACTAAAACTAGTAATAGTTTATCACTAAAGCTGCCCCCGCTTTCTTATATTTCTGCTCATTGAAACAATAATATTGAACGTTATTGTTCTAGTCAGATACTAAAAAAACAACAATTGTCTTGATATAAACTCTTTTTTATATAAGAATATATTTTGACGTGACATCTTGGCCTCGCTACGAAAAGTGGTGTCCAGAGCACATGCACAATGTGCTGAACGCGATCCAGATCCAGAAACCAAACACTTTGTACTTGGATAGCCTAATAAATTCTAAATAAAACGAAAATGCCATAAGCTATAATGTAAGAATAATACAAGAATATTTTCAGCCTAAAATCGGCAGAAAAATAAGAATATTCAGTCTGGGCCGGAAAAATAACATCCTTAGAAAAGAAAAGGGTGTACGAGCAAACGTATCTCGAAAGCACAACAGAAGTGAAATGTAAACATAAGTATCGCGTGACAGTCGCCATATATGCAAATTAGAGTCAAGCTTTTTGTCCTCAATGAAAACGCCGCAAACATTTACATTTGGATCCCTGCCGTAAGATTACTCTGTGAAAATAAGCCATCCAAATAAACGAGATGCCAAAGGAATATTTCAAACTTTATTCCTCCAGAGCTAACATTTGAGAGATAATATAAGCCGCAAAAAATCTCGATTTGATCGCTTGCACGCCCGCAAGCGTATCGACCGTTTTTCCCGCAAAACGCTCCAGGGAGGCCAGCAAAGGAACACAGGCGCGAGGACTGGCGGGATCGGCGGTCTTTGCCACGAGCTTTGTCCTTGGTTCAGATCCCGAGTTCAAGCGTCCCTGAAAAGGGATCTAGTATACTTCAGGACTCTCTGAGCTGTTTTTTCCCCCAAAAATCCATCTTCAGGATCTCTGAAAGCGTTTTCAATTTGTTTTAGATCATAATCTCGGCCATTTCGAAGCGAACTTATTTGATCGCGCTGAAATAGTAATGGAGGCCGGCAAATACAAACGCTTTTCAGGGCCTGGCGTCCCATGAGCGTTTTGCGGAAAAACGTCGATACCTTGGGGGCGTGCAAGCGATCAAATCGAGATTTTTTTTGCGGCTATATACCGGAAATACCTACATTCTCTCTTCGTCTCTTTCTATTACGCGGGGAGTCCTAAGGTGCCTCCTCGGGTTTTTGGCCCCAGAGCCTGCGGGGGCAATGAATTATAAAGGAAGTTAAATACCGAAGTGAAATCAGGGTTTAATTAATCTTGAGACATTTGCTAACTGAATTAAAAAGTGAACTCTCAATGTATATAATAGCGAAAGGCCTTTGTAACGACTGAGCTTATCGAACAGTTGAAACTTGAATTCAGTCAACAAAGAAAGTTGAGCACTGATGTTAGTTTGTCTTTGCATTTCTAAATTTATCTACTGTCGTTACAGCGAGTTTTAGTTTACCTTTTCGTTATTTCTTTTCTGAGTCTATAATTTCATTGATCAGTTTAAATAAGTTTAACAGTTAACGACTATTTGAATTTAAAAAGCTTCATTGTATATGAAAGTTACATATACCGACCATTTTTGTAAATCTTTACTATATATTCATAATGGCTGATGATGATGTTTGAAACATCGAAACATGTTCAGAAAACTGAAAACTGAACAGCGTTGTTGTGTTTATAAGGATAAAACAGCTTAAGCATGTGACAAGGAGTGCTTAAAGCCTAAAATGTACTTATTCACGGCTTTAAGTGTTTTGATTAATAAAGGAGAAATGCTCCCTTTTTAACTATATTTGATCACATGTCACGGAGAGGAATAACTGGAGCTGAGTTCACCTGCTGAAGCCGTCTACGAAAGAGAGCAACAAGAGCTCTTCTGAAGTCTGGCATTCGTGTTGTGTATAGGATGGGATTCACAAGCGAGTTGGAGAAATAAAGAACTATCAAAACGAGATTTAACCGCTTTAAAGTTATTATGGATACTGAACTAAAAATATCAGTTGCAAAATAGAGAAAACTGATAATTACAAATGGGAGCCACGTCAGTAGAGATACAAAAGTCACAATAAATAACGTCATGCTCAATTTTCTTTCTCTATTGGCTGCACCATGGCGATTAGGCTGCGCTCCACAACAAACTTTAATAAAAATAGACATGTAAGAAACAGAAATAATCAACAGACAAATTAAATTAAATGAGCTCCATAAGTAAAAATAATGACTTCGTTGTTTAAATTGTTTTAGAACTACAGCCCCAGTTGATACCAACCCAGCGGTAACCCAAGTGATAGCAACGATTAATCCATAAGTCCATTTTTGCATAACACGATGTCTGAGCGGCAAAAACGTGGCGTGAAGCCGCTCCAAAGAAATCGCACTAATGTTAGTTACAGAGGCAACAGGAAACAAAATGGCAAAAAATGCCACATAGACTGCTAGCTTTACAGGTGTGATGTTCTCCCATAAATTACAGAGGTATACTCCAAGATAATTGTAAGTATTGTCAATGGCAATGCCCCAGCCAACATGTCTGCAACTGCCAAACTGATCATCAGGTACGTGCTGCGCTTGCGGAGACTACGGTTTTTTATAAAAACAATTATAGTAATTAGATTTAGTATTATTGTAGCGAGAGACAGTATCAACGATACAGCAAGCCAGGGTATGCATTCAGCTAACGAAAACATCAGTTTTGCTGCTGGAAGAAACAGCTTGTCTACCTGTTGAGAGAAATACATTACTTCTGCTAAGTTTTAGCATTCTTATAATTGTTGTTTAGAAGTATTTAACGAGTAAAGAGCATATTGATGGGACGTGTTGAATAATTATGGATCGAGAATATGTTAACAAGCTTGATGGAATTGCACTAACTGCGGATATGGACAACTTTCAATAACTTCCATTTGCAATTGGTACTGCTCATAAAAGGTTTAAATATTGACCGATGAAATTCTGCCGAGGTTACATTTATTGGAGTGAGTTTTTTTGTCCATAAGCAACTGATTAATATGATAGAGTACTCATATTTTTAATGATATAACTAAAAGTAGTGTTTAGTTTTTAATAATGTTCAAGTTTGGATATAACAGAAACCATTACACTTAATCAACGGTTGTTTTTGACCCGCTGACCAAATAATAAAAAAGAATTTTCTGTTGATACCTAACAAAGAGGTAGAGTTTATGCCTGTACTGTCTGGCACATCCTTTAAACTATTACAGTCAAACCTGTACTGAGTCTAGTTTGTTTAAATTTATACTAAAAATAAAGCGGAAAAATTGTACATACGAAATGATTGAAAATAAGTTCGGAACGTTTTCGATCATCATCTACGTACCTCGCTGATAGGAAGTTTTTCCTAATAAATGGTGTTTCAAACTCAACTGTCAAAAGAAACATGAAAATTTTAAGCATTCATAAGCACTTCTAGAGTAGAACATAGGTCTGGGGTATTACGTTTCATAAACGTCTCCGGCAGTAGGTAAAGTTTATTGAAGCGGAGTTTTCTATTGAAATGCAATGAATTAATTTTGTTGATCATTATTTCTACTTCCGTGTTTGTCCCACATATGCTGTATATAGCTTAGACCGCATAGGTCACAAAAATGCAAAGACGTTTTCTGCCTTCCCCGCTGCCTTCCGAGAAAAACCGTTCAACCATCTTTTCTGGTTTGGTGTGTGCCTATGACATGCTAAAATTCATACGTAAATTTACCTGTTAAGGCCAAAACAACTTAAAAAACGATAAAACTATAGTCAATTTATTGAGCAATTACCGGACAACTTCTTGCACATCAAACTGCAGCACTCATGATGCTTGAATTTGATTTGATTCTCATCTTTTAAAATCGGCAGCATGTTCAGTGTGAAGGATCCTATCCCTCGTGGGCTCTGTGCGGGTGTGGTATACAAGTTTTTGTGTGCGGGCTGTAATGCCTGCTATGTCGGCGAAACTACACGACATTTTTTCCACGCGCTTACGTGAGCAAATTGACATTGATAGGACCTCGCACGTTTTTAAACATTTACAAAGTTCTGAACATTGCCGCACCTTATGCTCTAATAACTGTTTTAGCATCCTAGATCACGCTTCCACCACCTTCCAACTTAAGATAAAAGAAGCCATCCATATTCAATGGAAAAAGCCGACACTTAATCATCAACTTTACCATGTTAACTAAAACTTTCTTTGTAATAGTTTACATCGTCATGCTTCCTTTTGTTATTAGAGTTAATTAGCAGTTTGGCTCACATTATATATTCATTCAACTTTGTCCTTTGTGATTTAACTGAATATGACAGAAGTCTGTCGAAACATGTATTTAAATTTAAAAAGTGTGGTGTTATTTCTTAAAATTCCCGCAAAGAATTGCATTTTTTTAAGGAAAACTATTCAAAAATAACTTTAAAGAATTAAAAGATCTGAACTTACTGTTGAACAGAAAGCCCTTGCTGAAATGTGAAATGGTGTCTGTCTCAAGGGCAATTCACGCTGCAAAGGAAACATTTTTAAAACTCTTCAATATTCAGTCATCGCAAAGCGTACTAAAGCTGTTACCTTTTTAAGGAAAAAAAGAACTTACCTTTTAGGAGAATAGTTTCTGCGTCCTTGTATTTTACGAGACACTGGAAATAAACAGGAATTCAGGTAACACAAGAAACTGCATAAATAAGTCTTTAGCGGGATGTGTTGGGTAAATATTATTGAAAATATGTCGATCAAATCGACGCTTTTGCTCAGCTTTCTGTCTACATAAGTTGTATTGACTCACTTCCACAATGTCTATCGTATTAATCATAAGATTGTTGTGAAATTTATCAATTAGGAGGAAAAACAGTTGGCGTGTCCAACTTAAGATAGTTAAAGCAGCTAGTAATTTTGTCTGTTGAGTTTAAAACCTGAACGACTTTTAAAAAAAGCAACTGGTAACTATTAAAATATCAAATCTACTTGGTTCTTGGCACTGTCTATTGTTCACCATCAGTGGCTTATGCTATTATATAACATTTCCACAGAAGGGGTCATTTAACCTATAATTGTATTTTGGTGGAAATTGTTATACAGCCGAACTTGCCATTCTCTAGCTTTATAGTATAAGTGAATTTTACCGATTTGATGATTGCAATAGTTCGTATACTTAGTTAAAGCTTCAGAATAATTGTGGGTGATGTTGGTAATGATGGGGGGAGCTACAAGGTCGGTATGAAAGCATCATGTGGGTAGGGGAGGAGTGGTTGATCGTCATCAGAGCAACTACATTAAAAGATTTAATTTGGAATAAGCTCAGAGTGCATCTCATCTTTATTTCAGTAGAGTAAATGTAAATTGTGTTTATCTGAGTAAGCAAATTGAGATGAAACCTACTTTCTAAGAATTTGAAGCATCGGGAAAAAAGAAAGAGTCAGTGAATAAAGGGCGCTGCGTTTTGCCGTGAAAACTTGAAAACAGCTGCAAAACTACAATGCCGCTGTCTTCCTCGGCTGCTTCTCTAGAAAACGAATGTCAAAGGCCTGTTTATCGTGTAGCATATATTACATGTGGACCCTGCATCGCAAAATTCGTTTTGGACAACAAGTAATTTTTCGTACAACCGGAAGTTAATACTGCTTTTTGTGTCAACACTACTCGTGTACAGTACTCGGCCGAAAAAAATGACTGTTTGGTCGTATTCTTAGTCATGTTTCCTAGAAAACCGTACATATAGGTTCAAAACAGTGATCTTTAATGTTATAAAGTGTTTTTAAGCCAAATTGTAAAGGTTTTATAGGTGTTTCAACAGTACTCGGCAAATAATTGAAAAAGTAATTGGTTTACACTAAATCTTTC
>JAHPZR010000061.1:37500-40000 GCA_019787425.1 Platygyra sinensis | reverse complement strand
TGTGTGAGAGCTCAAACAAAACTACTCGATTTTTTATTAGAATTGGTTATTAAAGTAAATAGACACACACACAAATAATTAATATTTTCAGAAGATTTTTTGCCCTAAAATATTGAAAGAGATGTTCCCCTGTCACCTGTCACTTTGCACTTCCCAAGCGTGCTATTTATAAAAAAAAATGCTAGGGAAGAGACTTCTTTAGTTGTTTGTTTTAATCTATTTAGAAAGTAATTTAAAAGTTGATTTATTATGTTTGCAAAAGACTCCAAAGGACTAACGGAAATAATAAATGGCAAATAAATGTTTTAAATCAAACAAACCTCTCTCATGTAGAGATAGGAAATTTTTCCCCAACATTTTCTCAAATGTCAGAGGCCGCAGTGCTTCGGGGTTATCGTGTTGTACTCGTGATCGAAACAACGTTTATTTGCATGGGAATGCTTTCACTATTTTTGTGTTTTGGAATCAGAGACATTTAAAAAGAGCGAGCTCTCTTCTCATCAACCTCGCAGTAGCTGATTTCCTGGTTGGAGCAAGAGAACTAATTGACACATTGGTAAACTATAACGATCGGATGATGTTCGCTCAAGGCGATAAGCCATTGATTATCAGTGCCATTCTGTTTTCCAGTGCTTCAGTGTTTTCTCTCTCCTTGTTATTTCTTTGGAGCGCACTTGTGCGGTGATTTGGCCTTTTCGTCATCGAGTGGCAAGGAGTCGAATTTATGTCACAGCTTACTTATGGTTCGGCTTGCTGGTTTCTGCGTGGCTACAGTGAATGGACTAGCTGTGTATGGCATTGTAAGGTATTTGACTTCGTTTTCATTTACCTCATGCACACTTTTCGTTTGTCTGTGCCTGGTTTTGGCGACTTACATGACGATCAGAACACGTCTACGGAACACTCCCCCAGTATGTGCAGCTGAAACACAAAATAGAAAACTCGTCGAAAACAACATAAAATTGTCCAAAACTTTGTTTAATGTTATCGGATTGTCGTTTGGCCTTTGGCTGTCCACTATATCAGTGTACACCATCAAGAGAATTTGCCACCTGTCTCACGGGAACGTTTTTATGTACATGCAGTGTTCATAGCGACGGTTTTACACTTTGTTAACTCCCTCGTTATTCCAATCGTTTACAGTTACAGAATGCCAATGTTTAAAGCAGCACTGAAGAAATTGCTACGAAGCTGAATAATCATGTTAATTTCTCTAAATGAAAAATAAATAAATAAAGTCGTTCGCTTCCAAATAGTTTTTCAAATAGGCTATGAAGTTTTATGAAGAGTTTCTTGCCATATGAGAACTTGGTTTGTTGTCTGTTATGATGATGCATGGAGAGATGGACCACCACATCGGGAACAACGTCCCCTACTCTTTTCGACAAGTGTGTGGGTTCTTTAACGTCCCCTGCTGACCATGAAACACTGAAGATGCAGGAGACGGGGCCTACGGTTTATAGTCCTTATCAGAGAAGACTTGAACGTCTAACCATTTGAAGATCCCTCGAACCCTCGACCTCCCTCACAGCAGACTGGCGCTCTACTAACTGAGCTAACCAGGCGGCGGTAAAATGGCAAGAACTGTCCAATCACATGCACGAGACACAGTGTCCTTTAAAAATCCTATGCCATGCAACATTTGTAAGCACTACATTAATAACTCAGTTTATATTAGCTGTATATTCTTAGCATTTTCTAAAATTATTTTTGCGCTGTGATAATGTAAGTTAGTTTTTAGCATTTTCTTCTTCATCTTTTCTTATTTTAACTGTTTTCTAGACTTGTAGTCGTCAAAATCTCCATTCTACCAAGCTGATTTAATCGTGAAGCCATGAATATTCATTCACTTTGATGAAATTTCGTCAAATCTGCCATTTTCTGCCTTGCCGGGTTTATGGCTAAGGCAATGGACTACTAAGAATCACTGTTCCGCTAATCAAGTGGTAAAATTTATAAATTATCCATGTCACCTGCAGCCAAAAAGATAACTCCAAGCAAAGATTTGGTAGGGCTGCAACCCTGCCAGTCCCTCCTTTGCAAACTCATCTCTCTCTTTAGTCATTACCAACACTTTGCTTGGCTTTCTTCCTTCTCAGAAGTGGATATTTTAAATTTTTCTTCTGATTTCCTGTGCTGTTCTAAAGAAATTTGTTAACAAAGCAAGTAAAGTTTAATAAATAATTGCCTTTTATTGGCACTTGGTTAGTGTGCCAAGCACAAACGCCACTGGGGTAGAGCAGTGACTTGTAACTTTCAGAATTAATGAGTATTACAGTTTAGACATAACAGGGTTAGAAATGCCATCTGGTTTTAGAGAAAACCAAAAGGTTAAGGATTTCAAGTGTGGCATCCTAACCTCTCAGCCATACTCACCAATCCACCACACTGGCTCTTCCGAGATGCCATAGGGAAAGGGGGCACTCTTTGTTAAAGAGCCGTTAACTAGTTTAGAAAACAAACCTTTTACCTCTTTTTGTAATGTTGTAATTTCTTTTTG
>JAHPZR010000061.1:27500-32500 GCA_019787425.1 Platygyra sinensis | reverse complement strand
AATGGTAAGCACCCCAAGCTTGGTGTCAAAAAGGTGTTGGGGAACTTTTCGTCGTTAAAAGCACTGATGACGACGACGACGCCAGGGACGACGCCTAGCAAAAAATGGATTTAATTTGTGTTCTCGAGTTCGTAGCTAAACCCGTTCAGAGCGCAAATCTGTCTAAAAACCTGCTCAAACTAAATATGTAGTGTCAGCGATCAATTCCATAAGGAAAGCAAAAATATTTGCCGTCTTGGCGGCCTTAGGTTCTCCAAAATACGCAAAACTTGGTCATTTCACGTTGTAGTTTGACAGGGAACGGGAATGAAATGTACAAAGCTTTGGGCGTTTTCCATTTACCAAAAGATTCCGGAAAATTCCCGAAACTTCGTTGGGAAATGCTTATCGGCGAAAGACGTGTTCCATTTGACACACTCGTCCCATTCATCCCAGGCTCCCTTCACCGTCCGATGTATTTCCCGCCAAAATACAAAATGGCGGCACAACTGTTATTGTTGAAGAAAGTGCTAGACTTCTCTTTGGAAGAAGAGTGCCTCGTTAATTCAGATGATGATAACATTCCTTTCCTGGCGGCCGTTGCAACCTATATGAGGCGCCCAGAAATAAAGGTTTTTATGAAAATATTTTGCTTGTATAAGCTTACGATCGATGAATTTAAAAGCCACTTCAGGATGACTGTGGCCGAGAAGTACAAGCCACAGGAAGAGTTCCTAAGTTCCTAAATCAGGAGCCAGGCCATGACAGACTGAGCATTCGTAGAAAGCGGAGGAGACGGAAGCCACCGAGCTAGCTGAGGGAGTTGCCGCCATATTTCCTTGCCGATGATATGGTCGTGAGCGGCCTGGAACTGGTAAGCCTTTGCGAAACCCGTAAATGGAACACGCAGTTCCATCGGAAAATTTCCAACGGGAAAACGGGACTACCTTTTCAGAAGTTCCACTTTTTCCAGAAATTTTCCAGTGGAACAAACCAAAAAATCATGTTCCATTTACAACCCAACCGGAATTTCCGGAATCTCTTGGTAAATGGAAAACACCCTTTATAACGCACGTGCACAGCCATTGTTCTGCTCATTAAAACCTTTTGCTTGGCGACGTTCCCGTTGCCGTTTTCGTCGTGGTTTGCTTAAGTCTCGGGGGGGGGGGGGGGGGTACTTGACCCATGTTTGGGTATAGGGGTGCCGCCGAGGGTTTGAAATCCTGACCCTGTTTAGGACAAAAATACGCTAAAAACCCTACCCTGTGTAGGACGAGCAACCTCCATTTTAAGACCCTGTTTAGGACAAGCGACAAAATGTACACTCGCTGGTTTTACAGGAATTTACACTGTTTAATAAGTCATTCAAATCGGAGAAATCATGCTCGAAGCGTCTAAAACCAAGTTGTTGCGTCTCTACACTTAAACTAAACAAAAAGCCGTCAAGCATTAAGCTCTAAATTAGTTAGCGTAAAAAAATGTCGTCATTGCATCCATAGAAAGGTGATTTTTTAATAGCAAATCAAATAGGAATGATTTCTTCGATGTATAATGAATAAGTGGAACTTATTTTTAAGGTTAATTTTATTTTGATTAAAGCACTAATAGACCTTTCACAGAGAAAAATATCCCTAGACAATATATATACCAGCGGGATCCCTCATGTCTGCGCGACACAGTGACATCTTTCTTTCATCGCGTTATCCAAGACAAAGAAACTAGACCTACCATATGTCGGTTTACTCAGTTGATATTGCGCAAATCAGGAAAAAAAATGCGTCGTTTTTCTGCCGCTCGATCGCATGCTCTTTCAACTTCTCGCAGGCTCCAGGTCGCAGGCTAAGAAAAGAAAGAGACTGCTCGCGGTCTGAGTTAAAGTCTCTCAGCTCGTAATACCATACCCTGTTTAGGACAGGTTCTAACCTGTTTAGGACAGAGGCAAGTCGAATTGTATACCCTGTTTAGGACAGCGAGGCCAAAAAACCATACCCTATTCAGCGGCACGTCCCCGTATAGCCCAAATAAGGGAGTACCCCCCTCCGGGGCTGGGACTAACATGTGCGACCTTTGGGACATGTTCATTTGCCAAAAACCACAGTTCAAACAGCTCCTGCTCTACTGTTTTTGAAAAAAACGTCTTCTTCCGTAATACACTGTGAAACAAAAATAGGTTGGAAAGCAAAAATTAAACGAAGAGTGGCGAAACGACCCGGCGTACAAATGTTTCAAGATGTAGGCGTCATGGTGGGACCGTCAATGACTTCATCAGATGGACATTTCTGGCCGCCGGAAAAGCCGCAAGAATTTTATTAGAATTTACCTCAACGACATGGTTTGCTGCTCACGCGTCCAGCCGTCTCTTCCTCGGGGAGGTAGGACCAGTCACGAGAGAGCGACAGAAATCGAGGCTAATATTTTAGTGATTTAAGTATTTTCTCTTTTTTTTGTTTTACTTTTTAATTTGTGAAACGAAATTTTTTTTTTTACTTATATATTATAAAATTTTTTATTATAATAGTAATAGTTAATCACTAAAGCTGCCCCCGCTTTCTTTATTTCTGCTCATTGAAACAATAATATTGAACGTTATTGTTCTAGTCAGATACTAAAAAAAAACCAATTGTCTTGATATGCACTCTTTTTATATAAGAATATATTTTGACGTGACATCTTGGCCTCGCTACGAAAGTGGTGTCCAGAGCACATGCACAATGTGCTGAACGCGATCCAGATCCAGAAACCAAAACCACTTGTACTTGATAGCCTAATAAATTCTAAAATAAAACGAAAAGGCCATAAGCTATAATGTAAGAATAATACAAGAATATTTTCAGACTAAAATCGGCAGAGAAAAATAGAATATTCAGTATGGGCCGGAAAAATAACCTCCTTAGGGCCCTGTTTACATGGAGGTGGGGAAACCCAGGAGGTTGAGGGGAACCCGCCTTTAGCCGTGGTCGAAAATAGCCCTTTTCACGGTTATTTTTTTCTCATTGCATTAAAAAGGTAATCCAACGTGTAATGCGAGGCAATTTCGGGCTAGCACTACAAAAAAGAGCCGAAAATTGCCTCGCATTACGTGCCAGATGTGGTATTGTAATGCAGATGAAGCAAATGTTAACATGAAAAGGCTATTTGGCTTGCGTTGACATGCAAAACTTACAAACCCTGGGCTCCGGGTGGGACGTTAGTAGTCGTTGATTGGGGCTAGGCATGTAAACAGAGAAAATGGCGGGCACAACGACGCATTTGGCGGTCTCAGGTGTTCTTTTCCTCTCATTTTTATCTGCCCTCGCTGCAAACATTTAGTGCTGTGGCTTTTTTACTTTTTTACTTTGGCGCGCTTTTGGAGGCTTGCAACTGTAACATGAACTCGACCCCGGCTAGGCGGGTTACCCCACCTTGAGTCGTTTACATGGGCAAAATGCGACCCCGGCGACCAGGGTTACCCTGGCCTGGCCAGACGGGCAACCCGCCTGCGGCGGGTTACCCCACCAATCAATATAAACATGATCAAATTAAAAATGAGAGAATTATATGGAGAGGCGGGTACCCCACCTAAGCGCGGGTTATCCTCCACCTTACTGGGAGTCCCCAACATGTAAAAGGCCCTATTTTTTAGAAAAGAAAGAGTGTACGAGCAAACGTATCATCGAAAGCACAACCAGAGGTGAAATGTAAACAAAAGGTTATCGCGTTTACAGTTCGCCACTAGATGCAAAATTAAGACGTCAAGCTTTTTGTCCTCAATGAAAACGACGCAAAACATTACATTTGGATCCCTGCCGTAAGATTACTCAGTGAAAATAAGCCATCCAAATAAACGAGATGCCAAAGGAATATTTCAAACTTTATTCCTCCAGAGCTACATTTGAGAGAACTAAAACATATCTTGCAATATCAAGAGAAAAAAAACTGGCAAAAAAACAGAGGTGTCAAACTCTGCAAATTACAAGCGGATAACAGCGGAAGCCACACAGAATATGACCTCTAACGGCTTTACTCTGACGAAATGTCTCCCTGAAAACACAGGATTAGTGCTTAGCGAAATATTCAAGATCCTCCGATCGTACCATACAAAAGGGGCAAAACTTCCTAAGCGGCTACTACACGTGAATGGGAGTCGCGCAGAGGCCTGTCACCTTATTGTTATCCTTGGGTAATTCTGACGATCGGAAGGTACTATACGACATACATTTAGCTATTTAGTCGCGCAAATGAACCACACTGGCCTCGAATTTCGATCTAGTATACTTCAGGACTCTCTGAGCTGTTTCTGTGTTTTCCCCCCAAAATTCCATCGTCCAGGATCTCTGAACGCGTTTTATCAATTTTGTTTTAGGTCATAATCTCTCGGCCATTTCGAAGCGAGCTAATTTGATCGAGCTGAATGAAATAGTACTGGAGGCCGGCAAATACAACCGCTTTTTTCAGGGACGCTTGAACCCCTCTGATGTGGGACCGTCAATGACTGTCATCAGATGACATTTCTGGCCGCCGGAAAAGCCGCAAGAATTTTAATTAGGAATTTACGTCACAGACATGGTTTGCTGCTCACGCGTCCAGCCGTCTCTTCTCGGGGAGGGTAGACCAGTCACGAGAGAGCGGCGGAAATCGAGCCTAAATATTTTAGTGCTTTAATTATTTCTCTTTTTTTTTTACTTTTTAATTTGTGAACGAATTTTTTTTTTACTTTATATTATAAATTTTTATTACATTATTATTTTTTCTCCCTTTTTTTCTATTTTGATTGCATATATTTTTCGTTTCTTCCCATTTTTTATTCTTTTTTGCTCAAAAACTTACATATTTTGCTATGATAATGCTGGGCCACCGTACACGTGAAGGCTGTTTTGACGTCGCTTAACACGGCCTTTCTGCCAATATCGCGGTCACTTTTCAAGCAACGCTAAATCTCTCTGCTAATTTCCACTACATTTTTGGGTGATATTTTTTCTTAAAAGGTAGGTTAAGTTGAGGAATATATGAAATGTTGAAGATTTGATGGATTTGGAAAATTT
>JAHPZR010000061.1:7500-22500 GCA_019787425.1 Platygyra sinensis | reverse complement strand
TCATCAGTATCCAACGCGCGCTCATGGAATAATTGTTAAATATACAACGGCTTTCCTGTAATCTGATTGTATTCTCTATAGCACGGTAAAGATTCAAATGTAGTTTATTTAGTGATGCAGCTGAGTTTTTTAAATAAACCATTTGAAAGAGTCGAGGATGAACACCCTACCTGCGAAGAAAATCGTTTGGCCTAAGTATCTCGTGTCGCGTTTAATTACTCGAATTGCAAATACCGATAAGTTATCTGCTGGATATCCCATTTTATGTGATCTGAAATCCTATATCCCATGAATTCTCCTCCAAATATCCTGTTTCTCGTTAACATTTAACCTAAATATCCCCTGTCCCAAAAATCCCTACTAGGGCCTCTTTCTTACTGTAGCATTCACTGAACGCTCTGTTGTCTCTTTGAATTAAACCATGAACTTTAACTCTGAAAATCATACAACTGCCTTGAAATAGCAGCTTCTCTTAATAATTAGTAGAATTCTACTAGTATACTAATGCAAATGCTGCAATCTGATTGGCTGAGCTGCTCGTATACTATCAGCCATTAGAGTGCAGTGGCTGCTGGTCGTCCACGACATGCGATGTTTTTATGGTTTTTTCGAAGTTTTGGAAGGAATTTTAGATGTAAACGGTTAACTAAATTCCTGAGAAGACGAAAAGAAGCACATTTACGGTTTCTTGACTTGAAAACTTGAATTTATTGAAAAAGCGGCTACGCGCGTAAACAACTGCAAATTCGCCAAGGACAGTTCGATACGTGCAACTTGGTTCAATAACGCGTGGAAAAATCATTGGACACCGTTATTTACGTTATAATTTCAGTTAGAATTCTACTAAAACAATTAGATTATTCGCTCTCAATTTCTATGAGGCGATAGTTGATTTCCTCATCAACTATCACCTCATAGAAATCTCGAGCTCATAATCTAATTGATAAGTAGGGAAACATGGTAGTTGAATTTATCATGATGAACTGGAATTTCGTTGTGTTTTGAATACCATATTCCCCGTGGGCGCGTCTCGTAGGGAGTTGGCTATTGACTATAGTTTAAAATAAAAAAAAACTACTTTATACATATATATATATATATATAAAATAAAACACTCAAGTTAAGAGGTTAACATGTATAACTCAACTAGTAATATACTGAGATGTGAATTCGATCATTTCAAGAGTAACATACATGTACACATTATCACTAATATACCAAGACATGGTCAAAATCGCACAAAGCTCACAACCGATGGAAGGACAAAAGGTCTTCTGTCTTTTCTTCACTTAATTAAATTACTGATGTTTAAAAGTAAAAAAAAAAAATTAGATGCTACATCAGTACAGCACAACCATGCAGCAAACCTCTGCTTCTTTAGCAGCAACTCCAAAAACAGGAAATGTGCTTTTAAGTTCGGAGAAGGGGAAACTCCCGCGAGATACTGATGTGGTTATATGTTTCGTGTCGTGAATTACTGAACTACACGACAGATCTGCCAACTGTGAAACAAGGGTCATCTACAGATCGCTATCCTTTCACCTGATCTTTCTACAGTGGAATCTCGATTTAACGAAGTCGCTGGGGACCGGCCAAATTTGTTCGTTAAATCGAGGGTTCGTTATATCGAAAACCTCGATATAACGAATTTGAGGGGAAACGACCAAAATGTTCGTTATATAGAGGTCATAGTTAATGATTGATTTGTAACACAGGTGACTTCCGTGGAAATACTATAGTGCCAATGTCTATGACAAATAATAAGACGTTGACTGAAAGGTTGTTGTCTCTTCACCATAAGGATTAAAGGATTTGCTGACTGTTAATCTGTTCAGCGTTAATCTTCTGTCGCGTGCTGACATTGTAATTCGTTATATCGAGGTATATTTTACGTTTGGGCTTCCGGATTATGTTCGTTATATCGAGGAATTCGTTATAGCGAGGTTCGTTATATCGAGGTTCTATTCCATACATTTTACTGTAACTTTGGCCGGGACGTAGCATATCGTTCCTTATATCGAGGACTTCGTTAAATAGAGGTTCGTTAAAACGAGGTTCCACTGTACATGGAAAGATATTCTCTGTCTCAGCAAAGTTTCTTTTGAACAGGTCGTCATTCAAAACATGCAAAAGCAGATAATTCAAGTTAAAATATAATCCGTCTTGTCTCCTTTACATAATGGGACGCATAACTAGAAGCACTAAGAAAGCGATTGCCCAAATTCGTCCTGAGTTGCGCTTGCGCAGTGAAAAATTCAACTTACACTTCAAATAAATAACATTTTGTGTAGCTGTTCCGTTTTGGCGCCAAAATGCAGTCGCAAAGGATCTGCGGACGAATTAGCCATTTTATTTAAATAGGAGTAACATGTTCAAACAATCAACCGGACACATCCGCTAAAAGAACATGTTAAGAGCCGTGTAAAGACGTACGGATTACCCAAGAGAATTGAAAGTAACATTTCGCTGGGAATATTTCTAGTTTTCAAGTGTAAAATATTTCAAACACAATTCTTTCATTTGCTTTGCCGATGATGTTGCCGTTAGCATTGTAAAAATAAAAAGGTTATCTGTGCATCTGTAGCCTCCAAGTTTAAGTAACGCCTCGCTACGTAAGCGCGAATTACTTCTAGAGGCTAGGATTACTGTGTCTAAAATGTCAACATGGCAAGCAAAAACTTCAAACTCTGTTCATGTTTTCGTATTTCCCATATTTAGGTCTAGGAATTGTTCTTTTTCGCCCTTCCCCGTAATGACCTGTTCTTGAGGCTCGTTAGACATGTTGGCCGATTTTATCAAGCGTTCAAGAGCAAGGTGTTTAGAATACCCCCGGCAAGAGATTATCACAAAGTGGCGCCTCACAGTCTACAAAAGCTAAAGCTCTCTCTTCTCTCTCTCTCCTTACCGAAATATGACCCGTAACGGAGATTTCTTAGAAACTCACTGAACCCGACCAATTCTCCACTAATAACTACTCAAAATTCAGAAATAATTACCTTCTAAACTATCGCTAAGATCTTTCTTATTATTAGTGTTATCACGGGATCTATATTACATGTAATCTACGCCCAGTAGTACGCCTCTTCTTGAAGCCTTGTTGTTATTATTCGAGAGACTGGTTTTGTCGAAAGAAGCATATTTCTCGCTGTTAAAGACTGAAATTTCTACAATATCTAAAAGAGCTATTGTTTTCTCTGATTTGTTCCTTAACAGAGCGCATTTCCCTCCTTTGGAGTCCTCGTACGAAAGATTATAACACACCGCGATTTATTTTATCCTTTGCTTAGTTCAAGATCAGAAGATTATCTCCTGAAAGACTACTCTTTTAATAAATTCACAAAATCACCCACAAAATTACTGGATTTACTTCCGCTTGACTTCTCCATTATACCGAATCCTTTGCAATGGCCTTTGAATGGCCTAGATCTGTCACTGGACCAATCAAATGATTAAAAGTTTGGTGTCGACTATTTTTTAATTTAACTTCAGTCCACTCCCATAGCTTTGGCAACTTGGATTGTTTGTGCTTGTTTTGTGTGACTTAATGATAGTCTATGACTAAGCAATCATGCAAATGATTCAATTGGTCAATTGGTCCATGAACGTGAGATGTTTTTCATTTGTGCAAGAATTTCTGTCATATTTGTCTCTAATTCAGACACCCTCCTATTTTTCCACTTTCCGGTTCACCTTATTGATCATTATTCTTGCCCTGTTCATGTCAGCCGAAGTAATGACTTTGGGAACTTCCTGTGAATTGCAATACATTTAACCAATGTCAAAAAAAAATGGGTTGAGATGAATAATCTGTTTGGACGAGCCTGAGCGAGTTATTTTCTTTGTTAACTTGTTATGGTTTTGCAAAGTTGATGGAAAAAGGTATTAAAGCAAAGCATCAATCAATTTTGAGATTAAAGTGAATTGCGTTTTCCTTATTCAGTTGAACGATCCTGATGTTTCTAACATGCAGATTTAGTGACATATTGGTGCATAGCAACTTTATTAAGATCAAGTTCTGATACATTGCGCTCAATCTAAACGCACGGAACATTCCAGCGAATGATTGCAACATTGTCACATTCAACGTGTTTCACTCATTTGGCCAGCTTGCACCATCCAACATCTTGCAATAGGCTGACCAAACGTGTGCGGCATGTTGAGCATAAAACTTGCGTTGTAATATGTTGCGTTGAAACGTTGCGTGTGTTTAGCGGGACCTTAAACGTAGGCAAAGCAAACCTTTAAAATTCAAAAGACCCCCTGATCATGTTCGATACGGACGTATTAAGAATTTATAATAGAACTCACTGGGGCAGACAAGCCTCTAATTTACCAACCATAGAAGATGAAAAGGTGAACTAATATTCGCCCATTTCGTGTGTACCCGTCGACTATAAAACGTTTTCTCCTTGTCCTGTTGTCGTAAAGGCAACTAATCGTGTTGATGGAAACGTTGGCATCTCCTTTTAATCAGCCTCAGTCAAACATTTACGCAACCATGACTAGTGGAGTAACCCTGAGGATGTTTAATTAAAATTCAAAACGCCCCTTTAACTGAAAGGAAAGAATTATTGAAACCTAGGAAATTCTACTTTATTTTATGAAACACTTAAATTGACTTGTACACACAGTTCCTGATTCAATACTTCGACACTGCTGTACAATTATCTACCCTGCAGAAGATCTATGCTCCAGCTGGAAAAATGTAAAGCAACACTTTGTGTTACGCAAGATAAACAGGATCTTTTGAAATAACATTATTGTATTGTGTCTTAACAATAATTACCCAGATATCACTGTAGCGGAAAACGTCTGTTGAAGTGGAGAACTAAATTAAAATTCAAAACGCCCCTTTAACTGAAAGGAAAGAATTATTGAAACCTGGGAAATTCTGCTTTATTTTATGAAACACTTAAATTATATTGACTTGTACACAGTTCCTGATTCAAGACTTCGACACTGCTGTACAATTATCTACCCTGTAGAAGATCTATGCTCCAGCTGGAAAAATGTAAAGCAACACTTTGTGTTACGCAAGATAAACAGGATCTTTTGAAATAACATTATTGTATTGTGTCTTAACAATAATTACCCAGATATCACTGTAGCGGAAAACGCCTGTTGAAGTGGAGAACTAACCAAAATCGGGTGGATTTTGCACAAACAAAGAACTATAAAGCTCTTACCGGAAAATATTTAGCCTAACTAGTCTAAACATCGCTAGCTCTTGTGCATCACAATATTCAGGGCGCGTTCGTTTGGGATCAATCCGGGATAAGAATAATTGGAATAATGCGAGTAAGTGTTTGTTTGGGAGCTATCCTCATTCCGGAATACCTGGATTTCCATTCCGGCTATTCTGCTCCCAGGAGCAGAATAGCCGGAATATTACCCCGATATATTTTCAAATTCTGGAATATCCCAAACGAACGCGTCCTAAGACGACCAAATGATCGCCACTCGACCGTGAACGTCAGAGCAAATGTAGTATTCAACAGATTTGAAATGCAAGATTGTTCATGACTGCATCTTTAACTAACAAGCGTTTGTGTAAGCGAGCAATAGTTACTGGTGTTTCGCACCACGGATCAGGGTACTACTTGGATTGACGGATACACAGGGAAATAAGGTCCACAGGATCTATCAGTAATTTTAAAGTAGTTTATTCAGCATAAGCTGGCTAGTCAACTGAAAGTAAAGACATACCACGATGTGGATCGACTATAGCAACTTTAAAAATCGGATACAATCAAGTATATTGTCGATATACTCACAATTCTGTAAGGCGTAATCCCGGATAAGGCGCACTATTTTCCCACTTTGTACTAAAGGCGTAGATAAAAGGATTCTTTTCTTCCGATTTCTCAATAACCTACTCACACTAATCCACGAACGAGATTTATCATCTGATTGGTTAGTGAAGCAAAAATAACGGGAATCTCGCGTGTCCGGTTTTATCACTTGTAAAAACAAACATATAAAAATAAACAAAACTCTTAACGAAGTGTAAAACAACTGGAAGCCTAATGTCTGTGAATTTTACGATACTTGACCTGACCAGATTAAACTTCACTGGATGCATAAGTATACTTATTCCCTAGTTTTTAACGGTTGGGCGCTTGTGCAAGGTATTGCGTGGGCTCAAAGCCTGGTTTTCACTACGGCACAAGTGCAAGCATTACTCTGCTTTCGTTTGCGCTTAACTGTTTGTTTTTGGAGTCCTCATCAATGTGTGCTTGTGCGCATGCTCGTCCGTCGCGGATGTCCTCCTAACCTCTTCCAGGCGCTCAGTTAGTAAGGGTGCAGCGCAGAAAACAGCGCGCGAAAAAATAAAAATAAAAAAGCGCGGCGAGTGGAAGCGAGGTTCCCTCGCTTCCTCTCGCCACGCTTTTTTATTTTTTAATTTTTTTTTTCGCCTGCTGTTTTCTACGCTGCGCCCTGACTAACTGAACGCCTGAAAAAGGCTAATGTCCTCCTTACCGTTATCCCTTTAACAAAGTGTATGCCATGTAGTAATCACAGTTTCTGGTTTCTGTTTAAACACAAAGAACCGATGCCTAAATTTAATGAAAGATGCAAACAGAGTTGCCCAGAAAAGGTCAAGCTTACTATTTTAACCTCCATCGCCGAGTTTTCGCGACGGACTGTGAATTTTTCGATGGATTTTTAGCTGAGGCTAGCTTGAACATAAGGCTCAGTTGCGAAACCTTTCCTTGCTGCCATGCAAATGCTTTCTCTTTTTAGTTTAGAAGCCTTCCCTTTCAAAACAAACTAAATGCGATAAAATTTTAGGCATTAATGTATTAGTATGTAAAAAGAACACATACCGTCCAAGTCGCACAGATTAAAGACGCGAGTAATGACTAAATCATAAAAGAGACGAGGTTATATTCAACTGACCATTATAAATATATGTAATATCTTTATCAATTAAGATATTTTGTTGTACCAGTTGATGCCATTTACGTTAATATAAGTTTCTTGTAGTTTGCTTCTTAAGCACCATTTTAATATCATGAGGACTCTTTGTGTTGTCATACTTGCTGTACTCAGTCGTCACCTTGACGTGTGCAGAAAACAGCTGGACATTTCTTCTCCTATCCATTGTGCATGTCTAAAACATAAAAATGGTCGAGCAGACTTCAAATTCTGTTCATGTATTTAGTATTTCATTCAGGTCTAAGAATTGTTCTTGTTTTCTTCTTCCTTCATCGTAGTGAAATTTTCTTGAGGAACATAAGAAAAATTTTCCGAATTTTATTAGTGTATCAGTATTAAATTTTGTGAAAGAGCAAGATGTATAGAATACCCCCGAGGAATAATCATAAACTAGCGTCCCACAGTCTACAAAACGTAAAGCTTTCTTTCGAAATTCAAGAACGCTTTCACTGATTTTTCTGACCCGAAACGGAGATTTCTTAGAAAATCACTGAACTTAAACAATCATCCACTGATGACTACACAAAACTATCGCTAAGATCTTTTTATTGTTAACGGTATCGCGGCATCTAACTAATCTACGCCCAATAGCTTAACGCAACACTACCACCAAAATATTCTAGAAGTCGGCTTCCCGTTGCAACTCGTACACCATCTCAAAATTAAGTGCATGAGTTTTGACCTGAAACCAAGATCTCTTAACAAATCACTGAACCCAACAGACCAACTCCTGATGAGGGCAAATTAATTTATTTTTAATTAGTGCTACTGCTACACAAATTTCGTGCTCACTCAAAGAACAGAGCTCTTGTATTATCGCGCCAAATTTTGCGCCTAATTTAATTTATCACTTGTGGTATTAATGTAATTTAATATGATATATATTGTGCTACATAAATCGGCCTTCTGTCAGTCTGCTCGTGATACTCATAGTCGGTTAGGGACCGCCCGATCACAAGAGGTAAGTCTGACGCTTCTAAGATTTAACTAGCTTCGTCGTTCAACCCATACTATCAGCCTTGCTTTTTTTTATTTTTTCGATAGAAAGGTTCTATATAAAAAAAGGCTTTTCTCGCTGGTGAAGCGGACTAGGTTTATCTGCTTTACGTGATCGTGAATTATCCATAATTACCGCCTTGTTTACCGACACAGCGCACCGTTTTTTAGATTTCTCTTCTAAATGATTATGACAAACCGCGTCATATTTCATATTCTGTTTCGTTCAAATTCACTTCGGGTCGCCGTGAAACTACTCGCTCAATTATTCTCAAAAACAAAACCTATGTAAAATCACAAAAGGACCAAATCCCTTTAAATCCGCTTGACCACTCCAAACCTAATCCCTTACAAAGATGATGTGAATATTTCTTAATACCTTGAATATAATTCTACAAAAGTTCGAGTATCAAAGATGACATGGCCAGACCGGCCCTATTCTTAGATGAAAACGAACAGCCATGGAACGAGTTGCTTGTGATCAACTGATCTTAAATAATTGTTTCGACTTTTTTACTCAATTTCAGCCCTACCCAAAGCTTTGCCCTCCTGGATTGTTTGCTGCGAGTTGTTTGCACTAAATTTAAATAATGTTGAGACGAATAATCTGTTTGAACGAACTTGGCCAAATTACATATTCACTCCGTTACCTCTTTACCTTTCTCTTGAAGTGGAATGCTAATTAAGATGGGGTGGATTTTACTCATGCAAGGAAATATTTAGCTTTTATACTGTTACACTGCACCTTAAAGAGACTAAACATCGTCTGTGTTTTTGCATCGCTACAAACATAATGAAATGAAGGTAACTATTCATAACTGCATATTTAACTAACAAGCTTTGGTGCAACGTGAGCAATAGCAACTATAAGCTCCATACATTTGCACGAGTTTTCTCACGAAAAACATCCGTTTAACTTAATAACTCGCGCAATAGTGCATTTTTCTTAAACAGATAGTTTTTCGCTTCTCGGGCAAATATATGAGTTTTAAGAACATCATCTTTCCAAGAGGCAACCATCCGACGAGGCGCCACGCACCTCTCGTAAGGTTTAATAGGATTGGCTGAGAAAACAATAGAATAAACAATAAACAAGAATAAACAATGGCCCTAGTCTTGAAAACAATAGAGGTGGATGAGTCCGGGAGCAAATAAAATTAGAAGTTCCGAAGAGGTGCGTGACTGCTGAATCCGACCGATAGTTCCGAGACACAAACACTCTACTGTCTTTATTGTGTTGGGGAAAAAGCCGAAAGAAACAACACGCACACCCTGCGGTTGAAACTAAAGAGAACTAAATCTTACTGTCGTATGTGCATGTCTTCGCACTTTCGCTGAAGCGTTTCGTAGCAATCTTGCACCGATGAAACAATTATTGCAGTGTCCGGAGAAATGCATCATTTCAAAAGTCTTTAATTTTGTAGGGGACAAAATTCAACTGAGTAAATTTATAATTAAAAAAAAAATTATTATTAAAGTTAGTTAGCTGTGTTAGTTGATATTTATTACTTACATTAAATATCTTTTAGAAGACTTCGTTGTCACCATTTTGATATCATGAGGACTCTTGGTGTTGTCATACTTGCTGTTCTGGTCGTCACCGTGACGTCACGAGTTCCGCGTTACCCTCACATGCGGAAAACAGCTGGGGGAGGTACAGAATGCATCGATATTTTTTTTCCTATCCATTAGGTATCCTAGTTTATAATTACGTAAATCAGATTTATCTTGTCGTCAGCACACGCATGCATTCTTTTACCTTGCCTGACAAAAATTAAAACAAAAACTACTTTTGACAAAAGACATGCGTAGATGTGTTTAGCTACTGAATACGTAAGATGTGCTTTAGTTGGCGATTTTCTTTGTCCTTTTTCCTTGTCCCTTTTACAGATCATCTAATTGAAATTGTTTATTTTTAGAGCCACTGAGCCCCTTCGAGGCTTTTCAGGATGCACTGGAAGTAAAGCGAGATCCCACCTGTGACTACGAAAACTGTTACCATCCCTGTATAAAGAGAACTGGCAAGCCAACGTCATGTTCATATTGCGGTAGCGATTGTGACTGATCGGTAAGTATATCTTAAAAAGTGAGTTCTTCACTGTTTTAATTTTGCGCGGGTCTGTTCAGCTTCGCTTCATTATTAATTAAGGGAATATTAAATGAGCACGAGTGCATAATTTATATCTAATTGACAAGCTGACAGTCGGACTGGGAGAATATTGGCCCGAGAATGAGGATCGCTATTCCGCAAACATAGATGCTGTAGCTAGATAATATTAACGTAGATATTGGTATCAGTGTTAAAGTTGTCATGGTTACTGCGGATATTGATTACTGGTTTTGTTTTGTTCCTTCAGGTGCATGTTAAGAAGTCATAGTCACACGGATCCTACAACTAGGAGTTGCTTCCTTAAAGTAGTGTGAACGCGACCACATTTCAAGTATTTGACGTGTTCCAAATATAGAGTAAATTGCGTGACTATAACTGAATGTAGCTGCACTTTTATCGAGGGCTGTTTCAACAGAGTCATAAAACACTAGTATTGTGACTAACGTCGTCCTAACCGAATGGCAGAGCACTAGGAGTTGCTGTGCATACGTGCCCTAGCATTCGGGTTATTAATCTCCCCGTTTATAAGCCTCCCGGTTACCAGGGAGCTTACAAACAGGGGGCAGCTGTATTCCAGTCTAAAGCCCCTCCCCCTCCCCCCACGGATATAAGACCACTTTTGTTATCGTTGAATATCAACAGTAAACAATCCTCACTGCCAAAACAAACACTCGCTGCCTTAGTGGAATTAAGATGTGGGAGGCAAAATTTAGCCTTGGCAGGAGGTCGCAAGACAGCGAGGAAAGCGGAGTGAAACGTCGCCGAAGGGGAGGGGTCAGAGGAGGGAGGGAAAAATTACTCTGGCACTCGAGGCCGAGCGCGTAACTAGGCAAAAAAGGGAAAAAAACCGGAATAAAGATCATAAATAGGTAATCAAAATCCCCGGGGATAGCAAGCTAATGATCAATTCACCGGGGGCGTAAAATCCGCACTGCTGATTTCGTGAAATGTTTTAGCAGTGGGAATAGTGCCGAGTACTGGATGTCGGTTTCACAGCTTATTTCGAAAAGCTTTTCCCATGCCGCTTACAGGTCCCCGTTTATAAGGCAACCAAAGCCCCTTAGAGTAGTTGAATAAACCCAGGGATTAAACCCTACATTTAACGGTATCAAACTGACGGTCAATAAAACTTCAACTCTTTTCATGTGTTAAATATTAGCTCAACTATAAGAGTTATTTCTATTTTTTCTTTCACCTGACCTGTTCTTCAGGGATGTTAAGGAAATTGACAGTTTTTTTTCACCCTTTTTTTTCTCGTTCATTTGTCTATTTGCGAGATACGCTTTCGATGCACGGAATACCTTTCAGGGACAATGATAATCAGAAAATTGGCGCATTAATATATATAGAGGACACTTTACAATTCCGCTTTCTTTTTCAAGTTTACAAATCTTTCACTGATTTATGATCCGAAATGGAGATTTCTTTTGAAAATCACTGAACCCAACCAACAAAGCAACCATTGATAACTGAGGGGGGGGGGGGGGGGGGGGTCCGCATGTCGGTTGTCGGTTAAAATTCCATTACTTTGTCGGTTGTCAGTTAAAATTTTCGACCTTTGTCGGCTGTCGGTAAATCCCAGTTAATATTTTTGTCGGTAGTCGGTAATTTCTTCCTCGTTTTGTCGGTAGTCAGCAATGCATCTTTTGCAGTGATTATTGTTAGCATTGTATTTGAAGCTCTGGCAATTTTTGCGAGAAAGAAGTGCTCACGAGTAAGACCAGTTATTCTAAAGTCACACTCTAAGTCACACGTCGCGCTTTACTGAAATGAAAAACATTAACATATAACACTCGCGCTTTGCGAAAACTGGTAATTCATGCTAATTTTAGTTAATCACAAATCAGGCGGGCAGCACAAAATGTATGTAATGAACAGTGAATAACTGCGCGCTTAAGAGGGGCGAAATGTGGACCAACTACTCGACGTGTTGGACTATGGAGCTACTTTGCTCCGGTCGAAACTTCAGTTTCACTAGCTAGCCGTGGCGGTTAATTTAACTTTATTAACTTGGAGTTGATAAACTGCTGATTGATTCAATTGCTCGTCATCAACTCAAAAAAAGGTTATAACTGTTGATTAAAATCCTATTATTTCGTTTTGTTCAAACTTCGAGTGGATAAACACTTAAAAAATGTCCCAGCTACTTTTTAAAATCCGTTTGTTTGATCATTCCTTCGGAAATAACATTTTGCTGCTCTGCTACGCTTGCGATGCGCTGACGTGGTGCAAACAAGTCATAATATCGGCGCTTAAACAAATAATTTATGCTGATATATAATTATCACAAATTTCTGCTGGCGCCCAGCGCAGAATGGCTCGAAATGATAAGTGATAAATACTAATATGATAAAAGAAAGAGAATGCACTGGTTCACTGATTTTAAAATCATGCTAATTTGTTCCACACATGAAAGCCGACGGTCGAACGGCAAACCGCATTAAAACTTCAGAGGGGCTTGAGGTGCGGTATTGAAGTTTGCGGTGCTGCCATTTGTGGTTGTAAATTTTCCGAGGTAAGTTAAACGTTTGCATTTTGTCTACCATACCAAGGCAAACTGTACAAGTCAGAGCAAGTGTTAAACAGAAATTTCTTCTTTGTGGACTTTGAGGAGTTTTATCGGAGAATATTAGTAGGTTATCAGTGTCTACCGCCGGAAATGTGCCGAAAGAGCATAGCCGTTCTTCGTAAGAAATGAATCTTTTACTTTTAGTTTTTCATGTCGCGACTTTATGCTTTTTGCACAGAATATGTTTTGCGTAAATTGTTTATGTATGCCGTACCAAACGTAATAAAGATTTTTCGTGGCGCCAAAACTGCGCTATTTGAGACTCCTTAATTTGGTCAGTACTACAAGACAACAAAACAAATAAGAGGGATTCGACTCGTTCCTCGCTTACTAATGCTTTGATCTGATTGGCTAAGCAAATCGTACACTATCGGCCCATTATAGTGTGCAGTGGGTGCAGGTCTACAAAATGGCGACGTTTTTTCGTTTTCTCAAAGTTTCGGAGGAACATTCAGCGTACAAAATTGCAAATTTAAACAATTTGTCCGCGCTATTCTTCGTCAAATGATATTGATTCGGTGTTTGGCTTCATCAACTACACCTCCTAAAATCTCGAGTTCATCTTCTAATTGATAAAGCGAAAATAACAGCTGCATTATAATGAAGGCTTCGTGCAAAAAGGGCGTATATCGCCTTTTGGGCCGTTTTCATTTTTTGTAGGGTCGAGGCTAATTAACAATTAGACCCGTAGCCCGAAAGGGCTACGGGTCAATAGCCCATGAGGCGAAGCCGAATGGGCTATTTGACCCGTGGCCCCTTGAGGGCGAAGGGTCTAATTGTTTTAGTATCACCCAACTAGTCGGACAGAAAGGCAGTAATAAAGTTAGCGAATGCAAGTTGAAGAAATATTTATTGGGGGGAAAAAAACGAAAGAAAAACCGGCGAATTTCGCTACTCGATGACTATTACTATTAGACCACTAGTAGCGTAGCCAATCAAAATGCAGGATTTGCATTAGACCCACTAGTTGGGTGATACTAATTTTTGGTAGACTGACTTGTTTTGACATGAAAAGCATCGTACCCTAATTGTTTTTATCGATTTGCCCTTCGTTCTCCAGAAATAACGTATGCAAAAAAAATCAGTTTTCCTCTGGAGACCTTTTGTTGATTAAAAAACAAAAGAAACCTTTTGTTTCGCTAAACTCGTGCAATTTTTATTAGTCGTATTACGCTAATCTCTTAATGCTGCTTCGTTAGCGCAATTGACCGAGGCGCTGAATGGGGCGGATGTGAGTCTGTTTTGTCGTGACACCGGTTCGACACAAGGTCGGTCGGTTTTTTTTTCCTTTCTGGTCTGTTTCTCTACTTATTTCAAAAACCAAAACATCTATTTAAAAAAATACGTGCTGTCGAGGCTGCTAAAAGTAATCGTTCAAGTTCGAAAGCCACTTTCGAGAGATTCGTTCATAAAGATGCCGCTGGCAAAACTGAGTTTTTCTGCAAACATTATTTCTGGACAACAAAGCGCAAATCGACAATTGCAAAACAATTACGGAATTATGCTTTTCATGTCAAAAGAAGTCAGTCTGCCAAAAGTTAGCTCGATCCTGCAAAAATGAAAATAGCCCAAAAAAGCGATATACGCACTTTTTGCACAAAAGACTTCAATTACTAGTGTGAACAAGCCTTCACACAGACTGTAAAAACCTTTCTCCCATAATCAGCTAGTACGCACTAGCCTTTTTGAGAAGCATAGAGAAACCCTGATTGACTGTCTTTTTTGCACAACCCGGTCACATGGTACAAAATCAACCATGCTGGGACGCAAGTGTCCTGTAGTTTGTCGAGTTTTACGAAGCCATGCAAATACAGACATGAGCAAAATAACAAAACAGAGAAAAACACGAAAAAAAAAAAAAAACTCTTTTTTGTTTCCAGGGTGTATGCATCAGAGAGAAGGACGACGGTATTTCGCCTTGAATTTCTATGAACTGATAACCTCAGAGAAATTTCGAACCCATAATGTCTTTGTTACTTACATGATATATGTCATATTTTGTTTTCAATAAAAATATTTTATAATTTCCTACAGATTTTGACCCTGATTTCATCGTAAGGACCATTTAGTTATCATGAAGACAATCGGTGTTGTCATACTTGCGGTTCTTGTTGTCACCGTGACGTCACGCATTACGCGTTGGCGCCATAAACTTTCAGATGGAAGAGGTATGTTTCTCTCCATAGGCACTAAGTTATTGTATTAATTATCAAGCATTCTTTTGCCACTATTACTAACAAAAGAGAATCTCATCGAAAATCACTACAATATTAATGTCGTCTGTACCTTTATCATTAAAAGAAATTCCCTTAGTGAAAATGAGCTTGTAAAAGCACAAAGACATTGTTTATTTTGGCAGACCTCATCTACTTGGATATTTCCCACT
>JAHPZR010000061.1:0-5000 GCA_019787425.1 Platygyra sinensis | reverse complement strand
CCGCCATGTTGTCCCTCAGAGGGGCTCCAACATGGCGTCTCCATACCGAACACAATAATTTTCAATGATATCCTTTGCCGAGCAACTCGAGTTCGGAATATCGCACATCCCCGAAATTTTGGATCGTTGTTTATTTATTGCGCTTCTACAATATTCTCAATTTCTTGACAATTTATTGAATGGTAAGCGGTTTTCTTTTATTTTTCACTTAGTGAAACTTGCGTGATAATTAAGCTTACTTGCGTGACGTGAAAACCACCAATTATATATACTGGTATTTGCCGGTTTGAGCAAAACCGAGAAGGAAAAGGAAAGAATAGAGTGACAAAATAGAGATAGCACTGAAACACTTTCCGGCACCCCTCATTTCCTGATAATGGATAGCTTCATGAGAAAATTTCGATTATAAGCGCTAAATGCTCCTCACAAGTCTCCTTGTTTTCTATGTAGTTGAGAGAATTTTACAATGAGTTCCTTTAAGGTCCGGATACACGGTGCAATACTGCGCGCAATGGCTGAATTGCATCGTGTATCCATCCCCAAAATTTGTTGCGCGCAATATCGCAGCAGTAGAATCTCGTCCTACTTCTGTACATTGCGCGCAACAAATTTCTTCGTGTATCCACCATCTGCAGCATTTCGTGCAATAGTGTGACGCAAATTTCAGTGTTCAGCCAATCAAATCTCACATTCAAAGTTAACCGCTGACCTAATTTTCGCCCGTGGTACGTTTCACGTAAAATGATGGTTTGGACTGCAAATAACGTAGTGTTAGCGCCACCCTCTCTGCTGGAGATATTGTCTCCCTCATGCACGTGTCCTCTTTTTAATCAGCGGCCAAACCAGGGAAACGAGATGGTTGAAGTGATCTTCGTCCATTCGAAGGTACTCCATCATGTCCATGAACGAACTGGGGTCTTCCGTGGCCAGCTCTCGTGCTATCCTGTGGAATTTCCCCATCTCCTGCCTCCTGGCTATCCAGCCTCTTACCCAAACAGGGCGATTTCTTCTTTTAATGCGAGCTTTCTCCTCGGCATCTAAGAGCATCAACGCTAGAACTCCTAAAGCTTTTTCTTTTTTTGCTAAGCGACGCCATTTTGGATTGCGTGATGTAAACATCATCGCATGAGAGCTTGGTAACCGCTGATCAAGTATTGCGCGTAATGTTGCACGAAATGTTGCGACCGTGTAGCCACTTCGAGTGACGTATGTTGCGCGCAATATTGCGCGCAATGTTGCACCGTGTATCCGGGCCTTTATTCTCGTGATCTGTGCAACTACGTTACCACCGTTTTCGTTGATACCCGACTTTGGAAAACAAAACACCCGTGAAAACATTTCCAAATTTCCGTCAGTCTTGCGTGTTATCGACAGATCGGATCGAAATCCACCAATCACAGCCATTAGTGTGACCTTCAGACCTTCTTTACGTTATGCAAGCGGGCTGTGATTGGTAGATTTCAATCCGATCTGTCGATAACATGTATGATTGACGGAATTTTGGAAACGCTTCCTTTCGAAAGTCGCGTATCAACGAAAATGGTGGTAATTTTCTAAGGTGAAATCATAAGCTGATCAGTATAAAGATTGTCAAGGTTACTTTGAATATTAATGATTGTTTTATATACTCTTTCAGGCGCATGTGCAGAAGATACAAGAACCACGGATCCTTTAGTGTGGCGTGTTTTGTTGTTGGATGGCCTTACACTTGACCAAAACTAATGACTCATTTCAAAGGATTTCTTTTAGTTGTCAATACATTTTGGTAATTTCCAGATTTTAAAACGTTTCATCCACGTGAAAATCAAGAGAGATGATTTAAGTAGCAAGCGTGTTGGACAGTTCTACAGCTAGCAAATATTCAAATGTAGTCCACTGTCAATTTCTTGTCTTTTTGTTTTGTTTTGTTTTGTTTTGTTTGTTTTGTTTGTTTTTTTTGCAAACTGGAGAATGGTACGATTAGTGTTATCTATTCCATTCTAAATACACTGGAATAACTGCAATAAACATGTGGGTTAGTTAATTCAAGCAGAATTTTATACATTTTGTTGTCTTTCACAAACAAGCACTTCCCGAGAGGTCAAGTTCGTAACCATTTCGTAAGCTGAGGCCGACGAAAAAAAGCGATCACGCTTTACAGTGGCTTGGAATATATCACATCTCCTCCGATCCTTGCATGATTTTCCAACAGCAGTCACTGCGCGCTGTCAGACCGAAACGGCACGATAAGAGTCGCTTATTTGTAGCTAACAACTTGAATATCAAGACAATGAATGCTTAATTTAACGAGGAATAACATGTTTTTTCAAGATTAACACTACCATTATCCTACTTAGCGACACTTGCCTAGCAATTTGCTGGACGCGGGAAACCCCGTTATGGCGCCAAATTGAAAGCTCTGGGGCTCAAAATATTTAGTTCCCTTTTTTCGATTTGTGCGGTCTTTTTCATTTTAGCCTAAGGGTTACATATACAATCGAACCCCGCTATTGTGAGCTCAGTTAATTCCAAGTCCCCGCTATTTCGAACGAAGATCGAATTCCCTTGGCAGTGCCGTAGCCAGACCAAACGGCCAACTGAGGCAGGCGGTTTTGATCAGTATTTGTTCAAAAAAAAATAGAGTTAACGTACGTAGCCCCTTGAGATCGATGATATGGTAATTGTTTCATAGTATATTGACTGAATTGCTGGATTCTTTGTAATATCATGATGCATTAAAAATATATATTAAAAAAGGAAAAGTAAGTAAACCTGACAGAAATAATTGAATGAAACAAAGAAGCTACCACATGCAGCTCTTTAATTGGTAAAATTCCACTCAAGTTTACAAATCGTGTTATTGATTGAACGCAAGAGCGATTCGTCTATGGCCACTGGCGTCCCAGCGCTCCAAAATGGTTAGAGCCTCCAATTGCATATAATCGTGAACATATGCTAACGAAAGGGAGTTCAACCGATCAGAACCCATAGACGAACGGGACCATGTTTTCAATCGGCGCAATGAACTAAAACTGCGTTCACATGAGCAGCTTCCGACAGGTAGACTGAGAATAAGCTGTAGGATAGTTGAGATGTTTGGATAAAGAGTGCTGTCGCAGCATGAAACAGACTCCGTAAGTGAGTTGACGCCCTTGTTGCTCTTCTGGGTTTCTTTCCATCTAATAACCTAGGTGACAGATATAAAAGCAAAAGTTTAAATTGAAAATTATAAACAGCTGTTAAGAACAACTTGCGTTGACCTTTTAACTGTTATATTTTGGCCACGAAATCTTTTCTGAGAGGCTCCGATGATCGCCTATGTAAAATAAAAATGATCGGCGAAATTCGTCAAAATTTTACCGAGGCGAGTGCCTCGGTTGGCCTCATACTAGTTACGGCGCTGCTTGGATTTACCTTTATGTTTACAGTCATTTACTATCAGCTATTTCGAACTCGGTTATTTCGAATTCCATGTTATTTCGAACTCATCGTTCTTTCCCTACACCTTAAATCAACCCTATTATTTCGAACTTGTCAAAAACAATCTTTAATCTTTAATGATAATATTCCTGAAACAGTGATGACTATACTAGGAGGAATAATTACAATCGAGACTCTCTCACGCTACAGTTTTTTTGCTGTTGAGGGAGCCGAGATTCCGGCGACGGCAAACAAGCCACGATCGACAAATTAAAGTATTAGACAAAACCAAAACAGAAAATTCAAAGCGTTTTCAATGCAACAGCATCTGCTGATTTATCCGACATATAATTGTTGTATTTTTTGTTTGATCAGTGTCTTGCTTCAAAATGTACTGTATTTCATTAAAAGTCTTGGAAAAATGCTTCATTGTTACAAATTTTACGCTTCCCCTGTTATTTCGAAACCCCTATATTTCGAACATTTTTTTTTCCATTTCCCTTAGGACTTCGAAATAGCGGGGTTCAACTGTAGTAGGCTGTGTGATGCCCAGTAGCTTTGATGCCCAGTAGCAGTATTCCAGTTTTCCTAACCAATAGACCATTTTACAGTTGAATAAATGGGGTAAACTTCTGTTGACCGGCTAGGAAAGCTTCCATTGAAGGAACAACAGTTTTCAGGAACACAACACTTTAATCTACTCAGTAAGCTGACAAGCAGCCATGTTCGTTTTTACACACGCACAATAGGCTCGTGCGGAATATCGCTGACCCCTACGATACGACAGAATTATCTCCTATCAACATCCTCCCTTTCAGAGAAAACTAATTCACTAACAAAACAGGCAATGTCAGATAATAGTCACATCGAGTACTGTACTGCACTCTAGTCTCCAGTTTCAAAGGTCTAGTCTCTTTGGTGGTCTGATTGGCCGACCATAACGGGACGTTTGCACTGGTTGAAGTGGGTTCTCTTTCGGAGACTCTGAATTGGGGTTAGGCACTATGGTTTCTGCAGAATTTCCACATCCGTACCATTATCTATGACTGGTTGATCTGGTAAGGGTTGTGGGTCACATGGGATCTGAGGCTCACTAGGCCGTAAGTGGATCCTGTTCCGTCTAACCAACCCGCCTTGCGTTTTTACCACTGTTCACCACGGTGATGGTCATTTGGCCTGGTGTACACAAATGTCCAGGAGCCAGCGAGGATAAGTCTCTGCTAGCAGTTTTGTCATAGTGAGCTTTGGCTTTATTTCGGCTACCCAGATGCTCGTCACGGACTACGGCTGCGGGTGGCACAGATTGGCTCAACGATGAGTCAGATATTGGTAAGTTAGACTTCGTTCGTCGGCAGAGAAACCTTTGTGCTGGGGAGTAAGTCATACCTTGAGGCGGAGTGTTCCTATGGTCCAAGAGACCAGTGAGGAGGTCTGATTTTTTTAACATCCTCTTGGCCTCCTTAATTAACGGCAGCTTCAGCTTTACCGGTACCTCGAGCATAATACGGCGACCGGGTAATCAACTTGACACCATAGGTCTTGGCAAAATTCGAAAATTTCTGAGAGGTATACTGAGGTCCTTTGTCGGACAAAAATGTATC